>JACWFO010000112.1:0-28881 GCA_019775505.1 Leucosporidium yakuticum
TGACTCCCCGGGGGAGTCGAATAGTTATTGCCACGGATAACAGATGGCATTGGACAGTCTTTTCACCTCCTACAAAGGTGCAGAGCATCCACCGCCTTCTCAAGCTCCGCTTCGACTCGGAGTTCGGCTTCGGCGATTCTCTCGCCGCTTCCTGGATGTCTCCGTGCTTCCTCTCCGCCACCACATGCTCACGGAAGGCCTACTGTATCACTACACCTGACCACCATCAGGTCGAACCGACGGCTCACTTGAATCGCATGGTCGTCGTTCGCCCGCGCTGTCCCGTCTCCGACCCTCGCTGCTCGCCCTCTGCGCTTGCTCGGTTCTTGGCAGTACGAGATGTGCTAAACACTCGTACATGCGGCTCTTACAGCAGCTCGATCTTACACTTTGCGCGACCGCCAATCTCGCCTCTTACGCTAGCCGCTAGTGCCTCAACCAGTTCGCTGGCTCCGCATGGTGCAGCAGCTCGACGAGCCATCGCTCTCTTCCTCGGCTCTTGCGGTTGGTCGAGCAAGAAATGGGACTTGATCGCGACCTTCCCCTTATCATCCTTCAAAGACGGGGAACCTCGCGGCGGCTCGCCCCTCCTCCCTAGCGAACTCTCACCGACCGCATGATTGCGCAAGAAGGTTCGGCGGAGGGAGTATAGAAGGGAGTGCGATCTGCTCTTCCTCTTCTCTTCCTTCTTCACAGCCAGTCGGCCCTCCCCTCCACCATGCACTTCGCGGCCAAGCTCTTCGCCGTTTCCTCGCTTCTGGCAACTGCCCTCGCCGCTCCCAACACTGGAGGACCTCAGTTGAAGGTGGTCTCTGATCCTCGTCGCTGTGGAACGTCCGATGTCGTCGACACTGTGGTCGAGAAAGTTGTGTGAGTGAGGCTCGGCGATGAAAAGCCACTTTCTAGCTGACCCGTTCTCTTCGTCTAGGGCTCCGCTCGTCGCCGATTTGGAAGCCAAGATTGCCGCCTTGAGGCCCAGCGACAGTAGTCGTGCTCCCGTCACCGCTGCCGTGGCCACTAAGACAATCAACGTCTGTGAGTCTTCTCCCACTTCGGCGATCGTTTCTTATGCCGACAGCTGACCTATTCTCCCTTCTCCAGACTTCCACGTCATTCGTAGCAGTACTGGTGCGCCTTTCGAGCGCTTGTGGGGCCAAGAACGGCTAGTTGACACCTTCTTTCGCAGCTCTTTCCGGCGGATCCCTTTCGGCTTCGTCGATCTCGAGCCAAATCTCGGCTCTCAACCAGCATTATGCTGCTTACGGCTTCCAGTTTGTGCTTGCTGGAACCGACTACACCACCAACGCCAACTGGTTCCAGGCTGCGGGGCCCGATACGTGAGCTCAGCCGCCAGCCGAGCATGCGCCGAGCTGACCTTCTTCGACCTATAGCTCGTACCAGACGGCCATGAAGACCGCTCTTCGCAAGGGAGGTGCTGGTGACCTCAACCTGTACTCTGTCGGTGCGTCTCCTGTTCCCCTTCCCCCTTTTTTTCCTCCTCCGCTGCTCGGCGCTGACCCTTCCTCCCTTTTCAGGATTCAAGACTGGTTCGGGCCAAGGACTTCTCGGCTACGCTACTTTCCCATGGTCTTACTCTTCCAACCCCAAGGATGATGGCGTCGTCTTCCTTGTATGTAGCCCGTTTCGCCCCTTCTAAGTGCGAAGGCTCGGCTAACCCCCCCTCGGCCGACAGTACTCGTCCGTTCCCGGCGGTTCTACGGCCAATTACAACCAGGGAAAGACTGGTAAGGTATTCAAGACTATTCTGTAGCATATTTACTGACCCCCGGCCCTCCTACAGCTACCCATGAGGTACTTTTCTCGATCTCGGCGCTCGGCGTTCTCGCTCGTCCTCTGAGTCTCCTGAAAGGCCAGGACTGACCTGGGTTGGCCCCTGACGCAGGTAGGACACTGGTTGGGACTCCTACATACGTTTCAAGGCGGTTGCACTGGATCTGGAGATGGAGTGAGCGACACGGCTCCGGAAGCCTCTCCTGCTTCAGGATGCCCTACTGGAAGGGATACCTGCTCCGGAGGCGGTGTTGATCCCATCACGAACTATCTTGACTACTCGTACGACAGCTGCATGGACAACTTCACCTCAGGACAGGCGACACGAATGGTACGCCGTTTTTTTTTTTCTTTTTTCGCTTCCTTTTTCTCTCGTTTTCTCGCCACCTGCCTGTCTACAGAGGGCTGACCGCCTCGTAAAATCTTGAAACATCTAGGTGGCGATGTCCAGCCAGTACCGCGGCCTCTAGAGCCGTCCTTTGGCTCGATTTCTCGCCTCGGCGCTCTCCCCCTCCCTTCGCCCTCCCCCTTTCTCCCTTCTCAAGTCCGTTTTCCTCATCAAAGTGGGCATCAGAGTCGTACTCGTCATAGCCTTATCAAATCAGTTGTTGACTCGCGCAATCAAAGCCCAAGAAGTTTGTTCAGTGCACGAGCAAGAGAGCGCCGAACGAAACGAGACCTTCCGCCGAGCGAGCTTCCGGCTTCGCCAATTGTCTCGCTGCTTCCTACAAGCTGTAGAGGAGCATTAAGAGATGCTCGACAACGTGCGGTTGCAGTTTTTGAGGCCTCGCTGTATTGACTCAGGCTTCGCTCGGCTCGCTTCTCGGCTCTCTCATTTCGCCAAGTTCGCTCGCTCGCTAAGGGTTGTGAGATGAGGAGTATTACAGCTACTAAAAGGCGAACGAGAAAGAGCTAAATCAATAATGTCAGACAGTGATCGTGTGGGGGTAAAAACGGGGGTGCACAAATCGAAAGCGAAAGCGAAAAGCCGAAAAACAAGTCCATCTCCCTCATCGTTCGAGCCAAGCTCAAGAGCTCGTCTCCTCTCCCTGCTGACTCGTCTTCCTCCCACCCCTCCACCTCCTCCTCATCTCCTCAAACGAGCACGCGCCACTTCCACCTCCCAACTCCACATTCCTGGGCGCCGGACTCTCGCCTCCGAGGCTCAAGCTCCCAAGGCTCAGCTCCAATCCCTCCAACGCAGGACTAGCGAGCGGCGCCGACGCATTAGGGACGACCTGCAGCCTACTCGTTCCAGCAAGAACGGAAGCGACCTTCTCTCCGCTCAACTTCCTCTGCGCTCCCGAGGGTTCGGGAGCCCCAGCAAAAGCGTCGACGAAGGCGGAAGCCATACGACTGAAGAGGGTTTGAGTGGCGAGAGTGGCGATGTAGGCGTTGTTCTGGTTGTTGGCGGTGGCGGTGGAAGGGGATTGGAAGGCGAGGAGGTCGGAGGCCGTCTTCTCCTCCTTGCCGCCGAGGTCGAGCGAGGAGGGAGTCCTCCTAGGCGAGTAAGGTGGGGGAGGAGCCGAGGTAGAGGACGACGAGGAGAAGAAGGCGGGACGGAATCCCTGAGGAAGGGGGAGGTGCTGGCCGGACGCGGGAGCTCCTCCGTTGGCTTGTTGGAGCTTCTGAGCGGCTTGCGCGCCAGCGGCGTTGTGAGCGAGCTTGCCGTAGAGGGAAGCGCGGTACTCCTCGACGTTGTCGGGGCGGAGCCAGAAGGGATTAGATTGGAAGAAGTCCTCGAAGGTGCCCTTGGGGTGGTGAGCCGACGAGTCTTGGGAAGCAGGAGGGGAGGTGAGTCCGCCGGCGGCACGAAGGTGGGAGGTGAGAGCGGGGAGTTGAGCCTGTTGCGAGGCGCTGAGGTGGTTGAGAGCGGGGTTGAAGTTGCCCGAGAAGAGGGAGGAAGGGGAGGAAGAGATGGGCTTGTTGGAGAGGTTGAACTCGGGGAGGAGGCTGTAACAAAAGAGAAGGGTCAGCTATCAACTCGCTATGCGAGAGAAACAAGAAGAGAAAGCTCACGTCGTGTGAACCGAAGTGAATCCACCGCCCATTCCACCCGCCGTCGTCCAGCTTCCTGTCCTCCTTCCCATCCCCGGCGCGACATCCTTGCTCAAATTAGGCTTGGCAATGCCGTTCGCACCCCTCGTTCCGGCCCTCCTCGCCGTCGGTACTGGCGCCTGGGACGTCGAAGCCGTAGCGTTGGTCGGCAACGACTCGGGGGCGGCGGGTTGAGGACTATCCAAAGCCCAAACCTCCTCGACGGGCTCCTGCTTGACGACGGGAGCGACGGCGAGTTTGGTGTTGACTCCGAGACCGGCTGCCGAAGTTGAGGGGACGACGGCGGGGGGAACGGCGAAGGAGGTCATCTTCTCCATCATCTCGTCCCACTTTTGCTTGAGCATTGAGACCTCGCCGCGAAGATCCGAGTTCTCGGTACGCATGACGCCGACCTCGTCGCGGAGTTGGGAGATGATGGTGTCGCGAGAAGAGATCTCCTCCTCGAGGGTTTGGAGGTGCTCTGTTAGAGGCCGAGGGAGAAGGGTCAGCGCTCGGTCGAGGAGCTACACGGTCAAAGAAGCGCCAGAAACTCACCCTTTCGCCTATGCCTAAAGTTCCTCGCCGAAATCTTATTCCTCAACTGCCTCTTCTCCTTCGAGTTCAACTTCTTGTACGTCTCGGGATCGGGCTTGTCGGTCCACTCGGGGACGGGAGCGAGGGTGCTCTTGCTACTCGTGTGGTGAAGGGTAGGGGTAGCGAAAGCGGCGACCGAGGTCTTGGGAGTCTTCGCCTTGCCCGAAGCGGCCTTTTGCTTCTTGGCGGCCGAGGGACGACGTTTGGTCGAAGAGGTGGCGGCGGAGGCGTCGGAAGCATCAGAGTTAAAGGCCTCGTCGTCCTCTTCGTCGTCGCCGGTGACCGAGGCGGAGAGGTGACGCTTGGGATGAGGACGGGTGACGGGAGCGGAGGTGGAGGCGACGGCGGCGGGGATGGTGGCGGGTTGCTCCTGGTTGACGATGGGACCGAGAGGGAGAGGAGGGAGGACAGCGGGAAGGGTGGCAGTCGAAGTAGCGGTCGAAGGAGGGATGACCGCCTGAGGCTCATCGGTCACAACGGGCGCTTCTCCACCAAAGAACGAAGGGTCGATCGCCCAGTCGTTTCCACCTCCTTGCAACTCGGCATCAAGGTCGGCGAAGCTGAGAGGACTCATGCTCGCTCCATACCTCTGACCCGAGTTATCGGACGAGGGGGAGAATCCGCCGATGGGAGAACCGGGGATGGTGGGGAGGTAAGCGGTGGGATCGAACGACGAGGCGGCCGAGGCGGGAGAGAGGTCGTTCTCCAGTGCGAAGGGGTGGGAAGTCGAGGTGGAAGGGAGCGAGGAGGCGTATTGGTTGGGAAGTTTGGCGACTTCGGGGGCGAGGTAGCTGGAGGAGGTGGGTAATGAAGTCAGCGGGGAGGTACTCGCAGAAAAGTGAGTGTGATGCAGCAGGGCGACGAGGCTCTCAACACGAGTACAGCCTCTTGAGTAAAGTCGACGTGTCGCCAGTCGAGAGGCAGCACGTCGCCTCGAATTGCCCCGCGCGAACCTCGCGCCATCGGGGAGTGGAGACGAGCAGAGCAAGTGCTCGCGTGGCTGTACTACAGACCTCCCGCTCATCCTCGACGAGCAAGCAATCTGTGATCCATGCTCCGAGCACTTCCCTGCTTGCCCTTCTCCCCGAACAAAGACGACGGGCTCTTGAGACAGACGAACGAACCCTCTGGCGCGCTATCGCCACCGCTGTGCAGCAGCAACGACGAGCGCATAGGGTGCAGAGGTCGTCTCGAGTGGTTGTACTACTGTAGAAACCTCTGCTCCGTCCTCTGTAGCCCGAATCGAGAGACCGAACCCCGACTTGCATCTGGAATCATCCAGCGAGCTTGGGGCTTCTGCTCGTCCGCCACTGCTGTACCCTGCTACATCCCGCGAGAGAGAAGCGAATACTCACTGTTGGAACAACTCGGTAAAGCTCATGCCATTGGTATCGTCTTGTCCAGCGACGAGAACGGGCTGCTGTTGCTGTTGAGGCTGAGCAGCCGAGTCGAAAGAGTCGAGGTTGAGGAAATCCTCCATTAGAAGGGGTAAAGGTGCACCTGTACTAGTGACAGGTGTAGAAAGGTAAGAGTTGTAGGTCGTCAGGTTTGCTGGCGGGGCTGTTGGCTTGAGAGCGAGTGCTGAGTAAGAGGCAGAACGAAGAGATTGTGGAGGGAGAGAGACGAAGCTTGCGCGTCGCTGACTTGGAATTCGGCCATCGAATGGCTCGGCTTTCGGTCACTCTGACGTGTTCTATAGCAGCGTGGAAGATAGCAGAGCTTTCATTATCCACCCTCGAGCTGCCTGCTGCTCCGCCGGTCGACTACACAATGAACAGGAGGTCGCTTCGTCGTCTTCGCTCGGCACGGCACGCGAGATGTTGCAATCTCCTCAGACCTTACAGAGAACGAGCTGAAGCAGGAGAGTGGTGAGGTTGAAAGTCGAACTGCTCTTGCAGCTGACAGTGCGAAGCCCCCTGCCGGCAGCTCGGCGTTCGGCGCTCTCCCTCCCCCTGCTCGGCCTTCATAAGATGTAGCCAGGCTTTGCGTACAAGTCTGGAAGACAAAACCAAACACTTCTCTCTCCTTCTCACCACTATACAAGTGGGCCACAGTCAACCAGAGGCCTACCGCCAACTCGAGGCTTGCTCTCCTGGCCAGCGCCGAGCTCGGGCTTCCCCTCTTCATTCTTGACGAGACTGCCTCTCCGCTCGACGGGCGACGGGGGCCGAGCATACGGGATCTTATGACCATGACCCTGCAATTCAGAGCAAACGAGGAAGATCAGCAACCGCCCCGAACGAGCGGAGCCGAGTCGAGAGAAAGGAACGAAAGTCAAACGCACCTCTTCGCACAGACACAGAGGCGAATCGCCCTTCCACGCCTTACATCGTGCGTCTGAGATCTCGGTCTTACACTTGACGTAGGCGTCGAGGGATGAGCGGGCTGCTGTTCCGTCGTAGAGGAATTCGGCGAGGGCCTGTTCGAATTCGGAGGCGAGGCGACTTAGCAGGAAGGGGAGGATGGGGAGAGGACGAAGACGCACGAAAATTTGATGTAGGTCGTACTGCTGTGATCGACCCTGGGCTTGCTTCTCCCGTTCAGGTAGGCAGAACTCGTAGCAGAGTTGCTGGGGTGAGATCTAACGCCGAACGAAGGGATGGTCAGTACCCACACGGTCGCCCGGTCACTAGAGCGAGTAAACTTACCTCGAAGAACCTTTGGCTATCCCACAAGCTGATCCAGGTGCACCAGGAGAAGTTGGCGTCGGCGGGAGGAGGGGAAGAAGGAGAGGGGAGATGGAAGACGGGAGGTCGAGCGGGTGGCGGTGGTGGTGTGGAGGGTAATGAAGGTTTGATCTCTTCCTTGACGTCGGCGTCCGGTTTGATCTCCTGCCCCTCCTCCTCCTTGAAGAGCGCTTCGGCGACGCCAATCTCGGCTTCGGCGTTGCTCTGCTGCTCTTGCTCACTCTTGACCATCTCCACTCCCCTCATCACACGCACACTCAACCCCTCCTCCTCCCTCTCACACTCCCTCGCCAACCTCTCCATCTCCCCCTCCCCTTGTCCTGGATATGGCTCCGACCGCTCCTCCTCGCCGAGCAAGAATCCAATCCTCATCTTCTTCGCCTCAGGCTCCATAGGGGTCCCTCCATCATCTCTAGCTACTGTTACTGCTTCCCGCGATGGTGTAGACGAGCGCTCGCGCTTCAAAGACGAGGAGATGGAAGTCGGCTGATCGTGCGGGGTGGAGAGCTGGGAGGGCGAGGAAGGGGGAGAAGGAGAGGGCGTGGTAGGTGGGGCGATTTGTGCCATGGTGTGCTTCGTTGGCTGCTGGGAGACGAAGAGCGGCGACAGTGAGAAGCGGGAGAAAGCCAAGCGAGCGCCAGGGAGCCCGTGCGAAGCGAGATGGCTTGAAGCGGTCAGGGGTTCTTTACGCCGAATTAGAGCAGCAGAATTAAGTTCGGCTGATCTTTATAATGGCTCTGCTTTTGCTGTACCATGTCAAGCAGGGAGACGAGAGCCCTTCTCACTCCATCTGAGACCGCTCGCGATTCGTCCCAGCTTGCCTCTGTCGTCTGAGCTCGCTTTCTTCTGCACGGTTCTAATCCCACGAGCAGCTATAGCTCTGTGAGTACTCGATCCTACTGTCGAGCCGTCCTAAGCTGACCCTGCTTCATTGACTACAGAACCAGGATGGCCGCCGCTCACGAGAACGAGCGCTCTCCCCTGTTGCCGAGCAGCTCCTCCCTCAACCCTCGAGCAGCTTCGTTCAACTTCACACCCAAGGATCGAGTACAAGCTACAGCTCCCGTGCAGCCTCAGGCTCAGGTTCAATCGACTACAGCTCCAACCTCCAACGGCAAGCACGACGCGACTGCGCCTCCAACTGGCTCTACCACGAGATCATACGCCGCTGCCGCCGCTGCTCCGCCTCCGCATCCTAGTGCGGATAATGGGGTATCGAATGCGATTCACGAGCATCCTCCTACCGACCTCAACGGAGCAGCACAAACGGGAACGACAGGCCAGCCCAAGCAGCACTCGCACTCGTCCTCGACCACCTCATTCACGACTTCACCTCAATCAATCCTGCACCATCCTCTGCCCTCGGCCTCCTCCCTCACTCCCCTAAGTCGTCCTCGCTCCCGCACCTCTTCCATCTCCTCGCACTCGAGCAACTGCTCTTCCACCTCCTCATCATCCTGCTACTCCCTCCCCTCTCTCTCCACCTTCACTCATTCCCATCTCCTCCAATTCTTCCTCTCGACCCTCCTTTGTCTCCTCCTTCTCGCCCTCCTAGTCTGGTGGAAGCATGAGATCCGATACGCCGAACTCCTTCTCGGCGCCGCTGCCTGGCTCGCGGGGGAAGGAGCAAAAGAGACGGTATTCGATATCTTTGGACCGTCGACTTTGGAGGTCCCGAGCAGTGCGGGTGGGGAGGAGGAAGGTAGTCCTAGTCCTACGAGGAGGAGACGGTCAGCTTGGGCGGGGAGGGGGTTGGGGGTGCCGACGGTGGTGCATGCGTTGTTGCAGGAGGCGCTAAGGCTAGGAGCTATCGTCTGTATGGTCGCTCTTCTCCCTTCCGACGACGCGACTCCCACTGGAATCCCCCCGCCTCGACCACCTCCCCCTTCCCATGGACCGAGAGCTCCCCTTCCGCCCCTCGATATCCTCTTCTTTTCGGCGCTGTGGATGGCGTTGGGTTGGGCTATTGTGGAGATCGTGTGGGGTAATCGCGATTTCTGGAGGAGAATGAAGTTGTATGATGAGGTGTTGGCTGGGGGAGTAGTCCTTGAGGATGAGGACGATGAGGGATCGGACTTTGGCGACGACGATGAGGATGAGGAGGCTACACCGCCGACGACTTCGAATGGATACTCGTACGGCACTACCATCGTCAACGGCACACCCGAATTCCTTTCCTCGTCAGCTTTCGACCGAGTCATCGAAGGACGAGCCGAAGGACCCGCCGAATTGGCTCGAGAGCAGCAGGTTGAGGAGGAGATGGAGGCGAGGGTGAGGGAGATGGA
This sequence comes from Leucosporidium yakuticum, assembly GCA_019775505.1. Taxonomy (NCBI): domain Eukaryota; kingdom Fungi; phylum Basidiomycota; class Microbotryomycetes; order Leucosporidiales; family Leucosporidiaceae; genus Leucosporidium; species Leucosporidium yakuticum. The sequence continues at coordinate 9,395 of JACWFO010000112.1, forward strand.
GAGGGAGGAGATTGAGGCGCAGTTGGGCGTGCCATTGTATGAGATTCCAGTGGCGGTCGTCTTTGTGTGGCGATTGGACAGGTTCGTCGAGACTCTTCCTTCCTTCCCTTCTTCTGCTCCTCGCTGACCCCACTTCCTCCACAAACAGCATCCTCCTCTCCCTGGTCCTAACACTCCTCCTCTCCCTCCCCTTCCGCACGACTTCCCCTTCTTTAATCCCCTTCCCCCTCTGGCCGACTTTCGCATCCTGCGCCCTCCTGCATTCCTTCCTCTCCCTCCTTTGGTGCCTCCGCATCAAATACGTCGGGATCCCTAGCATTAGCTATGCTACTCTCGTTACACTGGTTTTCTTGCTCTTTGCGACGTTGGCGGCTTGGGGAGCGTTGGAGTAGGGACCGAGTGCCGAGAGTGGTAGGAGGAGCGTAAAAGGCCCATTGCGGGCCAGTGCAAAGACATTGTTATCATTCAGAGTCCAAATCGCCCTTTGCAAATGCTCTAAAGCGGAACGAAAGCTGCCGACCCTCTCGCCGCCTCTCGCCGTCCTCGGCCGTGAGCAGCGCGCTCCTTCGACCCGGCTTGGCTTTCCCCTCCTCCCTCTCGCTTGGCTCGTCTCTCGCTTCTCAACGACTACACCACAGCAGCAATTTCGTGCTCTCCTGTTGAACAGGACCTCCCAGCGCGCCTAGGCTAGTTCGTGCTTTCTTGCTCACGCGCCCTCGCTCCTTCGCCCCTTGGGAAAGAGAGATGGCGTCCTCCTCAACACCCGAGCCAGCAGCAGCACCAGAAGTAGCACCAGAGGATCCAGTCTCCCTTCCACCGGACCTCGATTCGCCTGCAACAGCTGAGAAACGAAGAGGGGAGGAAAGCGAGAGAGGGGAGTCAACACTCATCTCGCCGGAGGAGCAGCTGCAGGAGGATAGGACTTGGTGGCAGAAGGGATGGGATGGAGTCAAGTGGTTGTTCGAGTTTTTGGTGGCTCAGTGGTTTCTGATTGGGATTGGAGTGGTCATTGGCCTTGCTTCGGTGAGTTCTCCTTTCTCGCTTTGCTTCTGCTCGTCTGTGCTACAGCCTCGCTCGCTCGACGTGTAGCGTGATCATTGCTGATCTTATTCACGCCCAAATCAACAGCGATTCCCCAACGTAGCTCGAAACGGCGGAATTATCCACGCCGAATGGTCTATCAAGTACCTTCTCGTCGCCATCATCTTCCTCGTCTCGGGTCTCACATTACCGCTTGCTAATCTGGTATGTACTCCTCTTCTCTCGCCGCACGCACGACGAGCGACCAGCCCCGCCCGCGCAGAGCGTTTCGGCGCTGACCCCTCCTTTCTCCCTCCTTCCTCGCTCGCTGTGCGCTGATACAGTACAAACGAGCCCGTGATTGGAAACTCCATTTAGCAACACACGTCACCAACTTCCTCTTATTCCCTACTATCGTCTTTGCCGTGCGTTTGAGCCCTTCCTCTCCGAGTCACCTCGGTCGGGTGGAGCGACGACTGATCACACTCCTCGTCCACCAACAGATCGTTTCCTGCGTCCGAGCTGCAGATCCAAACTTTGAGAGGTTTGATAGGTTCGCGTTGGTCGGAATGGTGGTGTTGGTGAGTCGAGCGAAGCTCGTTGGCTCCGGCCGAGCACCGAGAATGGAAAGCTGACTTGCTCCTGCCTTTTGTTTGATGGCAACCAACAGGGATGTGTACCTACTACTGTATCTTCTAATGTTGTGATGACCGGTCAGGCAGGTGGAGATGAGTCGGCTGCTACGATTGAGGTGGGTTCTCTCTCTCCTCGGCTCTTCGGCTCGACTAACCTCAATCCTCACCTCCGCCCTACCTCCGCCCCTCACCTCATCGCCCCTCCTCTTCACTCTTGCCGCCCTCATTCGCTCCCCACACAACGTACAACAGGTCATGCTCGGCAACCTCCTCGGAACTTTCCTCTCGCCCGCTCTCCTCAACATGTTCATGAGCGGTTCGTGGTCGTTTGGCAAACCGGTGGCTACGGGTGGTGGAGGGAATGGAGAGATTTATAAGGAGGTGATCAAGCAGGTGAGTTGGGGGCTCGAGGTGTCGCTGGGGGAGGCAGGCGGAGGCGACCTACGAGCGCCGAGCTGACTTTCTCCCTTCCCCTTTCCTCCTGCTTTCGATCCTCGGCCACCACACAGCTTGGCTACACAGTCTTCATCCCCCTCTTCGTCGGCGAGGTGATCCAAACCATCTGGCCCCGTCAAACTAAATGGTTCCGCCTCACTTTCCGTCTCGGCAAAGTCGGCTCGCTCTGCCTTATTGGAGTCATTTGGAGTACCTTTTCCGGAGCGTTCTATGAGAATGTGTTTAAGACGCTGAGCGGAGAGACGATTGCGTTCATTGTGACGGTGGATAGTGAGTTCGAGTGTTGAATGCCGCGTCGCCGAGCGCCGAGTGAGCTTACTGACCCTCTTCCTCTCACACCTCACTTCAACCCGCCCTACAGTCGGTCTCTACGTTCTACATTCCTTCATTCTTTTCGGCCTCGCTCGACATGTCCCCGTTCCCACCCACTTCCGAGCGTCGCCGAAAGGACCACTCTTCGATCCGAGCACTACCATCGCTTTGCTTTTCTGTGGAGCGGCCAAAGGAGTAGCTCTCGGTGGACCGTTAGTCTGAACCTTTCTCGCTGTCTCTCGAGACGCGAGTACGACGACTCGGGGCGAGCGGAAGCTGACCTCGGCGCTGCTTTCCCTCGCGCAGGATCGTCTCCATCATGTACAGCGGGTTACCGGCGGCCTCGACAGCTACGATATCGCTCCCATTAGTTATTTACCAGGGCTCGCAGGTGGTGTTGGGTCAGGCGACGGTGGCTATCCTCAAGAAGTGGAGGGAGAGGACCGAGAAGAGGGAGCGGGAGCGGATAGAGGGCAAGGCGAAGAAGGGGGTAGATGATGTAGAAGGGTAGATCGTTAGAACGCATTATAACTTAACTCCTAGACTGTACTCGACTATTCTCGCGAAATTCGACCTCCGCGAGCCGGCGCCTCCCTCCCTCTCTCTTTCCCCCACCTTCATCTCGTCCAATGGTCCAACCACCGCCAGCGATTCGGATCCCACCGCCGCCGTCTTCGCTCACTTCAGCCAATTCCTCGCTGCCCGACCTCCCTCAAGAGCTTCTCATCAGCGCTTTCATCGGCCGGAGCGAGCGCGATGCCCTCGACTCGTTTGTGCTCGCCGGAGCTGGAGCCAGTGGGAGTCAGGGAGGGGGAGGAGTGCAGGTCGAGGATGTGTTGAATGAGTTAATTCCCGATGGTAAGCCCTTCTTCTACCGCTGATTCTGTAGGGAAGCAGACCAAGCTGACACGCCGCGGACAGAGAACGCGCTCAGTCAAGCAGGCCTCGTTTCGCTGTTGCTGAGGGCTAAGATCCAGGAGATTAGGATCGAGGTGGAGGAGCTTACAAAGCTGTTGGAGGAGGATCAAGACCCGGACAAGATGTCTACCATCCAAGAGCTCATCGGCGTGCGTTGCTCTCTCTCTCTTTCCCCGAGCGCTCGCTCACCTGATGCGGTTGATACACAGGACCTTCTTTCTCAAGTCACGGGTATCCGAGATGCTGCTACCGAGAGCGAGATGGTCGTCCGTGACATTACGCGCGACATCCAATCCCTGGACCTCGCCAAGAAGCACCTCGTAGCCAGCATGAATGCTCTGAAACGCTTCCAGATGCTCGGTACGAGCTCTTACTTTTCCCCTCTCCCTCCCTCGCTCTCAACTGACCCCTTGCGGCTACACAGTCAACGCCTTCGACCAACTGACCCGACTGGCCAAGTCGCGCCGATATCGAGAGACGGCGCAAGCGTTAGGAGCAGTCAAGCAACTCTCGCAGTTCTTCAAAACCTTCTCGAGCGTCGACCGAGTTGCCGCCGTCAGCAGAGGTGTCGTGGAGGTGCAGGGAGTCCTCAGAGCTCAGGTCATGAAGGAGTTTGAAGAAGCGTGAGTTCTGAGGCGGCTTAGAGTCGCTGGCGAGATACTGACGAAGAGGATCATCTACAGATTCGCCAACGAGGGTGCTCGAGTCGGCAAGAATGCTCAATTGACGGACGCGGCGCTCGTCGTAGACGCCCTCGGCGAAGATGCCAAGTGAGCCTGCCGTCTCCCCGTCAGTTCTGCCGTTCGGTGCGCTCACGCCCCTTCTTTCAAACCACTTAACAGGACGCAACTCTTCTCATGGTACACCCTACTCCTCCTCCGCGACTACCGCCGCATCTTCGGCTCTCACTCCGAAGCTGGCCAGCTCGACAACATCTCTCGCCGCTTTGCGTGGTTCCGTCGGATCCTCAAGACTCACGAAGATGAGAATGCCATTCTCTTCCCTCCAGGGTGGAATGTCGGCGCCATGTTGGCCGGTGGATTCAGTGAGGTGACGAGGTGAGTCTGAATGGATGGCTTGCGCGAGAGCCGATGCTGATGCTTCGAACGCATAGGGACGATCTCAAGAGTGTGCTTGCCAAAGCCGCACCTCAGCTACAAGTCGGACTCTTGCTCGAAGCGCTCGGGCAGACGACCGAGTTTGAGCGCGAGATGTCGAGGAAGTACTCAATGCCGGTGAGGTCTGCGCTCCTCCTCTTCATTGCGACTGTAGCTCACTCTCTTCTTATTCAACAGTTTGACAGCATCTCTGCTCTCTCTTCCGTTCGCTCAGGTCGTCCCGGTCCAGCAACAGCCATCTCGGTCGTTTTCGAGCCCTACCTCGGCATCTTTGTCGACGCGCAAGACAAGTGAGCGATTCTCGCCTCCCCTTCAAGTTCTCAAGTTCTTCAACTGACCTTCTTCTCGACCACAGGGCCTTCTCCGAGATGATGCAATCCTTCGTCTCCTCGCGCGTCTCCATCTCCCCTTCCGACAACCCCTCCGCCGTCCTGCCTTCCTCGACCGACCTCTTCCATGCTTACCGAGAAGCTCTGGAGCGTTGCGCCAAACTCTCGATCCGGCAACCTCTGTTGGATCTTTGCAGTGTCTATCGCAAGTGGCTCAAGGTCTACGCCGAGGACGTTCTTGCTGGCGCACTTATCAAGTGAGTCTCGGGTAGAAGCGTTTGAGGAGTAGAGAACTGATCGGTAGCGTCTACAGGTACGACCGGCGCTCAGGAGAAGGACGACCAAACGTTCATGAGCTGCAGACGGCTTGCCTCGTACTTAACACGGCCGAGTATTGTCTCGAGACGGCTTCGCAGGTGCGTTCTTACTCTTCATCGCTCTTTGCTGGTTGAGATTGAACTGACCCCTTTCCTCACACTCACCTACAGCTCGAGGAACGCCTCCAATCCGCCATCCACCCCGACCTCCGCTCGCGGGTCACCCTCGAAGCCGAGAAGGAGCTCTTCACGCACACCATCTCGGCCGCCCTCCTCGCTATCCTTCGCGAGTTGGAGCTCACCATTGATGTCTCATTCGGCGCCATGCTCAAGTCGCCTTGGAAGGACCTCGACTTCGTCAGCTCCGAGAGTCTGTACGTCGCCGAGCTGACAAGGGATGTGAGGCATGTGGTTGAGGTGGTGAGGGAGGGGGTGGAGCAGAAGAAGTATGTGAGGAGTACTTGTGATAAGGTTGTTGGGTGAGTGAGGTTTCTCTTGGCCGTCCTCGGCGCGAGACGAAGCTAACCCTCCTCTTCCCTCGACAGACTCGTCCTCGCCAAGTTCACTCAAACCATCGTTCGCTGTCGACCGATAGCACAGATCGGCGCGGAACAGGTGAGTGCTCCCTTCGACGCCTCATTCCTCGCCTCGCAAGCTGATGTCCTTCTCCGCCCCCGCCAGATCCTCCTCGACCTACAATCCCTCAAGACTTGCCTTCTCGGTCTCGTCCACGCGCCAGGAGACAGCGCACCCGTGCCCATGTCGTACGCCTCACCCCATCTTTCGGCGCTCTCCCTCCCTCTCAACGCTGACCTTCCCTTTCCCTCCCGCCACAGCTACTCGCGCTACGTCTCGCGAAGCGTGCTCAAGATCGACACCCTTCTCAAGGTGCTCATGACCTCCGAAGACCCGCCCGAGGAGTTCGTCAAGCATTACCTCCTTCTCGTCCCCTGCCAATCCTTCTCCGATTTCCAGAAAGTCCTCGACCTCAAGGGCGTTCGACGAGCCGAGCAGAACACGCTTCTCGACCTCTTCCTCGCAAAAACCTCCACCGCAACAGGACTCTCGGACGACTCCTTCCTCACTTCTCTGGACATGGACCCCGTCGGGACGGCTTCAGCTTCGGGCACCTCTCCTTCATCTTCGGGCTTCAACTCGCCGCTACCAGGAGGAGGAGCAGGAGGACTCTTCAGCGGCGGACTGGCGAGTCTACCGATGCTACCGACGGGCAGTGGAGGAGCAGGACCGCTCGGCGCAGGAGTGCTCGGCTCGGGCAGTAGGTCGTCGACGCCAGGTCTGGGTGCTGGGCGAGAAGGAGGCGAGAGGGGCAAAGAGGCGTTGGCCGAGTTTAAGAGGTTTGGAGCGAGGATTGGGATGGCTTCGAGGCTGTTCAGTGGGAGGGAGGGGTCGAGTTAGGTTCGGCTTTGAGAGGGAGACCCCGCAGAGTCGCTGTCGTAATGTAGATGAGCAGTTTTGGACGCTATCTGACCGACTTTCACGGCACTCTGTAGCTGAACATCCCTGCGAAACCACTCGGCCCAAAAGGGGACTACGCCAGGCGAAGTCGCCGGTCGCCTGCCGTTAGCTCGTTCCCCTCCTGCACTTCACCTTGCTCGACGATGCGATTGCTACCAACGACTCTCACGGCCTATCTCGCGCTCGCTCTGCTCCCTAGCATCCTTGCGCAATCAGCAGGGACTACTGCTCCGCTGGTGGTGCGTCTCTCTCGACTTCGCCGGGTCTCCGCTCTCGACCTGCTCGCTCTTCGTGTACGAGCCAGCAGAGGAAACTGACCGTCTCGCCTTGCTCTTATGCAGTACACCTACGATCCAGCCGAATCAGCACCCTCCTCCCTCCTCAACGCCATCTCCACAGCCGGAGCCCCTGCGAGATCCATCGACGCCAGCTCTGCGGGGGCCGACACGGCTACAGGGCTCGTCTCGGCGTACCCTACAACCTCGACGGTGGGTAGCGTGAGCCCTCCAGACGTGACAAGTGTCATTCAGTTCAGCTCGGCGGCTAGGTGAGTCTCGCGCGGAGGCTTGTTGAAGGAGAAGCGGCGCTGACGTCTCTCACAACAGCGGAGAGATCTTCAGCACAGCTACGAGGGCGCCATACATTGCTAGTGGGACCATCGACACCTCCATGGCGTCTGGGGTTGTAGGAGCAGCGACGTCGAGCTCAGTCTCGGCCGCTGGAAAGGTCGCCGAGCTGCCCGCGATGGGCCTCGCTGTAGGCTTTGCGGTGACGGTGGTGGGGATGGTAGCTGGTGCTGGGTTGTGTTGGTAATTATCTATGTATTCAAGCAGTATTCGCCTTTCGTTGTCGCCGAGGGAGCACAGTCGAGGGTTTTTTGCATTAGCAAAGGCGAAGGCGAGCAGTACAGACTACTCGACATCTTTTGAGGCTACCGCTGCTGCCTCCTACTACTCCTGCTCACTCCCACTAGTCCCCAAAGCGCACTCAGCCCATCAGGTCGGCCTGGAGAAGCGAAAGGTCAGCGCCGAGCGAAAACGAGCGAGAAAGCACCTAAGTCACCATCGCCTGCATCTCTGGTCCGCCCTGCTCTTTGGAAAATAGTTCCCAGTAGCTATAGATCTTTATTTCGAAGCAGGAAGGTCAGTAGAGGTCGCCGGAGGACTTGGCGAAGTCGTAGGGGCCGAGAAGAGCCCCGAGCAGCCCCAAGTCGACTTACGATGGTCGTGCAGAGCAAGATTCCGGTTCCGGATCCCAGGGCGCCAATGAGATCAGTCGTGACGGACAGCAGACCAATCACGGCTCCTCCGAAGACAGCAGCGGTGGGAATGACACGCCTGGGAAAGCGAGCGCCGAAGTCAGCTCGGCTCGTTGAGCTCTCGAAATGCGGCAACTCACTTGAGCTCCTTGTACATGCTCTGCTCGTTCCTTCCAGCGATGACCATCTGCTGATCCTTGAGCTGCTTGGCGACGTCGCGAGGGCCAGATCCCGAGATCTCGATCCACGTCTTGGAGAAGACGGCGCAGGCGGAGAGCATGAAGACGATGTAGACGGCGGTGTGGATGGGGTCGGTTACGACCTCCTTGAGGGTGTGGGGAGGCGACATGTAGTAGGCGATTCCACCGCGAGCGAGGAGTTGAGCCGAGTCCTCCATGGGCTGCGAGAGGAAAACCGAGATCAGCGATAGGAGAGCTGAGAACTGCTACAAAGCAACGCACCTCCCAAACACCGAGAAGACGAATGAAGAAGTTCTCGGGGAAGCGGTTGAAGAGCATCTGGGAGACGATGAAGACGTTGGAGGTCAAGGCCGACTCGAGCATGATGGGCATGTTGCTGCGAAGGACAATGGGTCAGCTCGGACTAGTCTAGTAGATCGAAACATCTCCAACTCACCTGGTGTAGAAGAGCTTGACGGGGTAGGTGCCACGCTGTCCACGGAAGCGGTTGCTCTTGACGGGGATCTCGACGCGGAATCCCTGGAGGTAGATGACAAGGGCAAAGACGGCGATGGTGGCGATGAGGTTCATGACGTTGGGGAGCCTCTCGCGGTAGAAGGCCTCCTTGAGAGCGCGCGACTTGTCGTTCCAAGTGAAGAGAAGGTGGAACAGGGCAATGAGCGCTCCCTCGAACTCGGGCCCACGGCCAGTGTTGACGGTGGTGGGCGAGAAGGCCTTCCAGACGATCGACTCGCAAATGTTGGTAGCGATGAAGAGGTTGATACCGGAGCCGAGTCCGTAGCCCTTCTGAAGGAGCTCGTCGAGGAGGATGACAATGAGGGCGGCGACGACGAGCTGGACGATGAGAAGGAGGCAGACTCCAGCTCCGAGGTCCGAGGGTTGTCCGTAGAGTCCAGTGAGGACGTAGACGGTGGCCGTTCCGAACGAGATGAGGAGCGCGAGGACTGGGAGAGTGCGAGGTGCCAAAGGTCAGCCGTCGAGGCTCTGGCAGCTCGGCAAGCTCCATACGAATTGATAGAGTAATCACTCACGCTTCTGAGCTCCAGCAAAGAGAGCCCTATCCTCCTTGAGGGTGAAGTCGACGTCGATGAAACCCGCACCCTGAAGGAGCTGGATGATCATGCCAGAGGTGATGATGGGGGTGATTCCGAGCTCCATCAGAGTACCACGGTTGGAAGCGAGAATGACACGCATCCAGTAGAGCGGGTCTGCACACGATCAGGCGAGTTAGCTGGCGCTCAAGGGGGCGGCGGGGGGCCACGTCGTGGAAGCGCGCCGTCGTGACTGCTACTCACCGGACGAGTCGGACGAGACGATGCCATAGAGAGGGATTTGAGAGCATACGAGGAAGACGAGGAGCGTAACGGCCGTCCATCCCACCTGTGGAAGAGAAGCGAGGTGAGCGATCCGCCGTGGAAGGTTGCCAGCGCGACAGAGAGGCTGACCTTGTTATTGAAGGGGATCTAGAGACCAGAGGGATTAGCTTGAGCTTTGTCTGTATCATTCTGTAGCACTCACCTTGCGATCAGGAGCCGACACTTCTGGGAGGATGGGCAGGAAGGGCCGGACGAGGTTGAGGAACCTGAAGCCGCTCATGATGGACGATACGAGGGCCTGGGTGGACGGGGGAAGCTGCTGAACGAGTGCTGTACAAGCAAAGCCTCTCCTCTAGCGCTAGATCGACGAAGTGAGAAGGAGACGAGGAAATGGGGGGAGGCTGACCTTGGCTCGACGCTCGACGCGCGGCCGCGCTCGAGCAGAGGGCGAGGCATTTCCCGTGTAGGTCCTTGCAGGCGGGCGAGCAGCTGGTGTTTTGATAGCTGTATCCAACTAATTCTGCTTGGGCTAGTCCTGCTCTCCCGCTGTTGCATCGGCTCCCTCCCCCGGCTCATCGCCTCCTCGAAGCTTCCTTTCGCACGCTCAGCGCTCAACGCCGACGTGTCGTGATGCAGATCGTATGCAGAGCTTGCTAGGTGACACATTATTGCTGTCTCAACTGCGCACTGCTATAGAACAGACGCGTTCGCCTTGCACCCCGTCGCGAGATCGTCTTCCCTTTCTTGTCCAGGCTCGGCGAAGAGGGAATCGACCTCGCTTCTCGTGAGCAGGGAGCAGCAACTGCAGCAAAATGGCTCGAGAAACATCAACCTGAGGTTAAGCATGGGCGTACGGCGTAGGAGAAGCGATAGTGAACGAAAGTCGGCTCAGGGGATCTCGGACTGCGCTCGAGCAGGGTAGCTCGCGCTTCTGTACCACTTTCCGACTCTCCCGGCTCTCTCAGGGCTCTTAAAAGAGTAATCATAATGTATCGTTGAGCTATGTTGCACCTGTGCAAAGCATATAGCGAGAATTGAGCTAGAAATGGGAGGGGAAAGAAGCGCCGAGCCGCTTTCGCTACTGCCAGGTCGCGGTAACGGTCTGAGAGCCACTGGAGCCGGTCTTGATAACTCGGTTAGATCCAGACCTAGTGATGGCAAGCGCGAAAAGTTAGTAAAAGCCCTCTCACGGAGCACGACGACCGACTTACTCCCAGCTCTCGACATCCCCGGTCGAATAGTCGACTTTGACGAATTTGTACTCGATGGTGGAAGATGCAGGGAGCTTAATCGTTCCGCTCCATACGGCGGTCTCTTGTCCGTTGTCTGGACGAGTCAAGGCAACGCCTGCCGTCCATGAACCGAGCGCCGAGACGGATCCCACCACGAAGATATTCTACAGGAGAGGGTCAGGGTCAGCACGGAGTCGTTATAGAGAGTCTCAAGAGTCAATCAAAACCGCTTACCTCTCCCTGAACCGTGCTTGCGGTCTCTTTGAAGGTGACCGAGACTGTGCCAGCCGTCGAAGAAGCGGCGCTGGAGCTCGAGGTGGAGGTGGAACCCGTCGAGACGGAGGTAGTAGTCGTTGCGGAGGTCGAACCGGTGTAGAAGGCTACAGAGCCGTACGCGGGAATGGTGACGGTGAAGGATCCGCCCGAGACGGTGATCTTGGAGGCGCATCCACCTGCAGGATAACGAGGAGCATGATCAGAAAAGTCTAGTCAAACGAATAAATATCATCTGAGAAGCTCACTGGTGATCTCGCAGTCTGCAGGAGGACGAGAGGGTCAGCTTCGGCGCAAGACTCGGAGCTCGGCGACGCCGACGACGACGATCCGTGGAAACTCACAAGTTCCGTCGGCGACGTCAGTATCGAGGGTAGCGTCCCAGCTCGAGCTCTCAAAGTTGATTGCAACATGTCCGATGGATCCTCGTCCGAACGAGATGCGGTTGGTACTGGTAGCGAGAGAGTTGGTGACGGCGCTGTCGCCGACGGCGTTGTGGAACCTGGGGGTGCGAGAGGGTTCAGCTTCGTGCTCGGAAGATGGAAGGAAGAAGGGTGAAGAGCGAAAGAGAGGGAGGAGCGAAGGACGGGGAAGAGCGAACTCACTTGACCATGCCGCTGATGGCGTCCCATCGCTGTTCGCACCGCCAGTTGTCCGAGAAGCACGTAACAGGCAGAGCATTGTCGTCCGAGTCGAGAGGTGCACCGGTGCCAAAGGACGTGAAGTTGTAGCCTGAGTGAATCGTGGGCTGGCCGTAAGGCTGAGCGAGGAGGAAGACTGATGCGAGGGCGTAGGCGTTGTTCGACGAAGCCCAGTTGAGGGTCGTTCCATCCGTGCGCTCGGTATCGTGGTTGGCGACGAAGACCACCGCCGAGCTACTGTCTACCCAAGACGAGTCAGGCCAGGAGAGAAGGCTCTTGATGCCGTTCCCTTTGACGAAAGCCGAGACCAGGGAATAGTGTGCGCGGAACTCCAGAACCCCGCCAATCTGTAGTTCAGCAATGATTGTCAGTGAGGATTTCCCGTAAGAAGCTCAACACTTACCGAGCTGTACATGTTGGGCGTGACCGGCTGAGTAGAGTCGCTGTTCACCTCTTGGGCGAGAAGAGGTTTCGAGTCGAGGCGGTCGATGATGGACTGGATATTCTCGGGCCTCATACTCTTGGCGGCATCGAGGCGGAAACCAGCTACACCGAGGCCAAGGAGGTCGTTGAGGTAGGCGGCCTCTGTCGGTCGGCGAAGAAGGAAAGGATTCAGCTCGGCGCTCAAAGTGAACAGCGTCGAGAGGAAGAGACTTACGAGCAACTTGAACGGTGGTACTCTCGCTCTTAAGATCTTGGAGGTTAGAGAGCTGGCAGTCGTAGACCGATGTAGCGTTGCTGTCGAGGGAAAGGTCAGCGCTGAGCATGTCCGAACGAGCTTCGACGACGAAAAGCTCGACTTACTACCAGTCGATGTCGCAGACGGGCCAGTGGAAATCATCGCTAGTGAAGGGGACGGCAGGGTAGTCGTACTCGGAGTAGCTCTGCGAGGGAGGAGGTTAAGTTCGGCGCTCGGCGAAGACATTCAGAAGAGGCTTACGCTGCCGCCAGTGCCGGTTCCGGATCCCGAGGAGGCCACTGGAGACAGTATAGGTTAGCTCTGTCTCGTACTGTACTGCAAAAACAGGCGGTCTGACTGTGGTTAAGGACAGCATCGACGATAATCTGCACGCCCGCCTCGGCGCAAGTCTTGACCATGCTCTCGAACTGCTCGCGGTTGCCCCGCTTCGATACGAGGTTGTAGGAGATTGGTTGGTAATCTGTATACCACGCTTTACCCTGAATGGACTCTTGAGGAGGAGAGATCTGGGAGGAAGGGAGAGTCAGCGCCGAAATCGCCGAGACTGCGCGCCCCGGCGGAGTTGGGCAAGCGTCGAAGAAGACGCAACTCACCTGGGCGTATCCGAATCCTTGTGGCCCGAGCCATTCGGTACACTCAGTAGCCACCGAGTCCTGTAGGAGAAGCGAGATGAGCTGCTGACGAACGACTCGAGAGGAGCAAGTGGGCCTCACCCAGCTGTACTCGAACAACGCGACGATCACGTTGGACGAGCTGCTCCTCTTTTGAGAACGAGGGTGAGGTGCATGCGGATGAGGGAAGGTAGCAGCGCAGAGAGGAGCAGCAGCGAGCGCCACCAGGGCGAGGGGAAAGGCGAGCATTGGAGTGGTGAGAAGCAGAGAGACGCTGAGCTGCTCCTCAAGAGGCAGGGAACATTCCCATAACCGTTCCGAGGGCTCAAAAGGAGATGATCAAGCGGAGCGAGCGAGGAGGAGGGCAAGGGTCGTCGTCGTCCGAGGTCGATGCTCGTCCGCCGTTTCAAAGTGAGATGTTTCGCTGCAGGACATGTCCGAAGCTCGTTCGCATGCAGAGAAGCAAGGTGGCAGCTGCTGTTGAATATAAACTTGCGCGGGGGGGTATCACAACGACTAGTCAAACCTAACTCCACACCCCTTGCCCTCCGATCACCGACCACCCATCCTGTAAGGCTGTCCTCCTCCAGCGCTGAGAGACAGCAGCCTGCACCCCTCATGCCACAGCCGACCGTCCCTTCCAATCACGATCCCTCTCGGAGGCGCCAAGACGGGCTGAGGCGCGAACGCCGACTCCCCCTCGGGCCAGTCGACCTCCTTGCCCTTCAACGACGGCCGCTTCTTCATCCTCGGTCGTCCGGTCATGCCCATCGTCTTAACGACCATATCCACCGAAGCCGAGCGCGTCATGGGAGGCGAACCTTGACCTTGAGGACCCCAAACGGGCTGAGCGCAATCCTCGCAACACTCGCCTCCAGCGCGCCATCCCTTTTCCCGCTCGACCTTGAGAATCTCGACGTGCTCAAAGAGGTCTTGAGAGGAGACCTTGGACGTGAGGGAAAGGAGGTCGCCTTCGAAGACGTAGGTGTCGAGCATCGAGGTGACGATGGCCTTGAACTCGGCGTACGATCGGTCGGCGGCGGGCGAGCGAGCGTTGGATTCGATGAGGCGGCGGACGAGGTTGGGGAAGGAGACGTCGCGACTGGAGGTGGTGGATACGAGAGAGGAGAGAGCGGTGGGAATGAGGGACGAGAGGGTATCGGAGGCGTGGAGGGAGAGAGGCTGCGGCTCGTCGGGGTCGTCGTGGAGAATGATGGAGGCGCCAGAGGTACGTCGGTGGGATGAAGAGCGATCGGAAGGACGGGGAGGTGCAGGTGCGATGGCGCGAACAGCACGAACGGTTGAGACGAGGGAGGAGAGGAGGCGGAACCAGAGATCCTCGCCCGACATGTCCTTCGTGCGCTCCGGCCCAGAGCTCCTCTTGACGCAAATCTGAACGGCGACCTTGGAAATGGCGGCGATCTGATCGAGTACAGCATCGGCCGGTGCCGTCGCTTCCCTCCTAGCGAAGCCTCGCTCGCCTCGCTCCTCGTCGTCCTCTTCCTCCTCGACGATCAGCTCCTCCTGTTCCCTATGCAGCAGCTTCTCCAGTAGCAAATCCGTCCTCAACTCGAGCGTTTCGTCCACTCGATCCAACGCCGCCTTGGTCTCCCCCTTGCGATCCATCGCCCAGACGAGCGCATCGTAAACCTCGGCTTCCTCGCAGATCTTGAGAGCTGCTTGATCGTTGGCGAGTCCGGCGTTGTCGGCGTCGAGGTAGCGAATGACGTGCTCGGGTTCGTGTGTGCAGAGGAGGGAGAGGTACTGAAGGCGTTGAGGAGTGTCGACGCGAGTGGAGGGGGCGCGATCCTTTGATGGCGCCGAGGTCGAGGAAAGGTCGTCGGAGAAGGCGGGTTCGAGGAGGCAGCGGAGATAGGCGAACTGTCGCCATGCCGAGGAGGAGAGGCGCTCGATGACCTCGGCGTGGTGGGAGGGGAGGTAGGAGTCGACGAGCTCGGCCGTCTGCTGAAGGCCTGCCTCATCGGCTTGCACGAGAGAGGGGACAGCCTCGAGGATCGTCTCGGCCAGCTCCTCCTTCTGTTTCTCGCTCGCCTTGGTCGCCAGCTTGAGCGTCTCGCGCAGGAAGGCGAAGACGTCGGCGCCGACATCAGGATCGCGGAGGTAGGTAGAAGCGAGGGCGGCCCATCGACGCTCGCCGCGGTAGATGGATCGAAGGATGCGGAAGAATCCCGCTCGTTCGAAGAGCGCAATGATGGCGTCGCTGTCGGATGGGGTGTAGGAGGAGAGGAGGTACTCGGCGGCGAGCTGGCGGTCGTCCGTCGTGCTCTGATCGAGGTCCTCTGCGAGGCCGACGAGGATCTGGTGCAGGACGTCGGGGCGAAGGGAGATGTACTGAGGGTATTTGGGGAGGTTGCGAGCGACGAAGATGTGGAGGAAGGTGCGGTCGATGGGCGAGAAGGCATCGTCGGGGGAGGAGGCCGCGCTCATGACTTCGAGAAGGAGGTCGACGACGCGTTGCCGGTCGAGAGTCTTGCCAGGGATATCGTCGTCGAGGTACGACTCTTCGAAAGCGAGGTCGAGGGAGTCGAGAGTCGCCTCGGCGTCGAAGCGAAGGAGAAGTCGGAGGTAGGGGTAAGGCGGCTCGTCGCTGCCGTCCTCGTCGGAGGTGAGGATGGGTTGACCTCCTCGCTCGGGCCGGCTGAGGGTCGAACCGGAGAAGAGGAAAGCGTAGATGGCGTTGCGAGCCTTGACTCCCTCCTCGTAAGACAGCGGCTCCTTGCTCGGGTAGGAGAGGCCCGTCAGCGCTTGGGAGAGGTAGGCAAAGACCTTGTAGGCATCCGGCACCGTAGCCTCGACGTCCTGAGCCGAGATCGACGCTCCTTCGTCGGCCTCCGATCCCTCGTCATCGCCTATCCGCCGTGGTCGTCGCTTGCGGTGACGTTGAATCTTGCGAACGAGGGCGAGGAGCTCGACGAGAGGGGCGACAAAGTCGTGCATCGACCGAGTGTAGACGTAAATGAGGGCGTCGTAGAGCTTCTCCCGTTGGCAGAGCTTGAGCGCCTGGTTGATGTCGATGAACTCGGGGTCGACGTGCCAAATGATGCGCTGAGCCGCCTCGAACTGGCCTCGCTCCTCGTGGATGGCGATGAGGCGTTGGCTGACGCTCGGTGGAAGGGCGTGCACGGATCCCGAGAGGACGAAGGGCTCGATCCGCTCGAGGAAGATGGCCTCGATGCCGTTCTGCTCGTACCGCTCGTAGAGGTCGTCAAAGAGCCAGTCGACGTCGCCGGTTGCGAGGCAGGCTCGAACGCAGGTGCCGACGAGTCCTTCGAAGAGCGCCTGCATCGTTGCCGCGTCGCTGTGACTGCCGTCGCGAAGTCGATCCTCCGAGAAGACGAACTCGAGCGAGGCGCCGAGAATCTCGCGAAGCTTTGGCTCGACAATCTCCCTGCGCTCGACGGGGTCCTCCGGTAGGGCGATGGTGCTGGCGTCTACTTGTCCGAGGAGGTAGGAGGTGGTGATTTCGATGGCGTCGAGGATGGTGCCGGGCTGCATGAGGGCGAGGATGCGGTCGGCCCACGAGAGGATAGCGCCGACGCGGATGTCGGTGAGGGTCTGTCGTGGCGAGGGAGTCAGTAAAGCAAAGATATGAGATTGGATGTATGACGGACAAGGAGGAAGAGCTTCTTCTTGTGAGTGACGAAGCTGGCCGAGTAGGAAAGCGAATCGCTGCTCGGTCGCGAGGCGTCGAAGGCGGAGGAGTAATAGTCATGAGAGACGATGCCATGGAGGTCGTTGGAATCCCTTCCTATCCGCTCGCGAGTGACGATGTCGAAGACGTCGACATGATGAGGCGTGAGGACGAAGATGACCTGAAGACGAGGAGGGTCAGCTTCGTTCTACTAGCCTCTTCGCCCGCGCTTACCCTCGAGTTGTACCATCTCAAACCGAGCACCATATGATCGCACACCCAACCTTCTCCCTCCGCAAACTCGACATCGACTCCCTTGTCCGCCGACTTGACGTCCTTCCTCAGCTTGACCAGCCGAACTCGCCGACCCCAAGCGAACGCCAGCATCGGATCCTCTCCCGGCACGACCGCTCCCTTCTCCTTCGATGCCGCTGCTACAGGCGCTGCACCATCCTTCGCCACGCTCGGCCACCAGCTCAACACTCCGTTGCGCGAGTACTCCGAGCCCGTTCCGCCGGGCGTCTCGATACCGTCCTTGGCGGGCGTTGCGCGCCACCATGTTCGAGGAGTAGGCTTGAGACCGACGATGACGAGTTTGGTGGGAGTGAGGAGGGCGACGAGAGAGTGCGAGTCGCTGGAATGGTGTGCTGGGCCGAGGGGAAGGGGAGCCATGTCGAGAATCGTCGAGGGCTTTTTTGATTTGGCGGATCGAGCCTCGCCGTTGAGAGCGGCGCCGTCGATCACGGGAGAGTTTGAGGCGCGAGGAGATTGAGAAGCGGAGTGAGGGTCGGGGTAGCGGCCGAGCATGCGAATGATGTCGGTCGAAGCGAGCATGAGGACCTTGCCGAGCGAGTGGTAGAAGGCGAGGCCGGTGTCGTCGGAGGATACGATGGCGGTATGCCGTGCACCAATGAAGCCGAGATGGAGGATGCGAGAGCCCGCGAGATGACCCTCTTTGCGACCGGTGAGGACGAGTTGAAGGGTGGTCGGAGGAACGGAGCGGGCGGGTTTCGTGGGTTGGAGGAGGGCGTAAAGGTGAATGGCGCCGAGAGCATGGCCTACAGCGACGAATGTATGATCCTGCGAGATGGCAACGGCCGTAACTGGACCTGCTTCTTTGGCTGTGAGAGATCAAAGGTCAGCTCCTGCTGTTCGGCGACGTCGATCGTTCACGTACCGATGGCCTCAGTCCCGCACACGCATCGCAGGTTCTGACCAAAGTCAAACACCATCACCCAGCCTTTGCTCGTTCCCACTGCAACAACTCCGCTCACTGCCATCACCGTCGGCACTCCCAGCAAGCCCGCTTGGGTCGCGCTCGCCGAAGTGAAGCCGACGCCGCCCTTCGATATTGGCGGGTAGATTCGTGATGATAGGCGTCGTAGTACAGACCACTTGAAGGTGTCGGAAGGAGGTTTGCCGGCTTCGGTCGCGGCGGGTGAGGAGGGAGTGGGGGTGACCAGGTCGGAGGATCCTGGCGGGAGGTCGAAGAGGTTGGAGGTGGAAGAGCGGCGGGAGGCGAGATCGAAGCCCGAAGTACCCGGCGAATCTGCTGGGTGTTCGAGTGCCGTGGAGTAGGAGGAGTTGGAGACGAAGCGCTGCTGCTGTTGCGTTGAGATGGAGCGCAAGCGCGAGATTTGAGGGTGGTAGGAAGGTCGGCGGGGGGAGGATGAGAGTTGCTGTTGGTAGGAATTTGAGATAGATGGTAGACCGGGGAAGGTGTCGTCGGAGGGCGTAGAGCGAGCCGATTGGGAGGGGGAGGCCTGGCGGACAACAAAGGTTAGCCGAGACGACGATAAGAGGCAGTAGCGAGCTCACTGGTACAGGAGGAACATGCGAGAAAGTACCCTTGGGCAACGACGGCGCTTCCAGCGGTACAGCGGTCTCGCTGGGCTGCTCCTCAGCCGGCTCGTGGGTGGTCCCGAGCAGCTCGGCCAGCTGTTCACCGTAACCTGCCTCCTTGTCCTCTTCTGGCCGCTCGACGTCTACACCCGAGTAAATGAACTCGCCGAACCCTTCCTCATCGTCGTCATCGTCGTTTCCTAGCACTTGATCCAGCTGCGTCGAGTAGTCGTGTGTCGCTTGCTCCTCCTCCTCTTCCCTGAACGGCGAGGCGATGGGTTGAGGAGGAGGAGAGGATGGTACAGAGCTGTCCTCTACTGGGTCGTCCATCTCTTTCAAGCGCGCGAGTCGAACAAGCGCATCGTCGGCGCGGGCAAGGTGAGGGTGGGAGACAAGGGGAACGCGCGCTCTCCGCCGCCGACTTGAGCCTCGCGGTGATTTGAGAGTAGAGGCGATCCTGGGGTTTGGAGATGAGCAGAACAAGAACTCCGAACCCTGGACTCTCCTGCAGCTCGCTTGAAAGCCCAGGATTCGGTCTTCGCTTCGCAATCAACGCCGAGCTGGCCTCGCTCGCTTGCTTGCTCTTGGGAGACAAAGAGGACTCGTCGCTCTTCTACAGAAACGAGCTCTAACGATCAAATGCGATGGTGCTCCTCAAAACGTCGATAAGATTACTACTTGCCCGCCTTGACAAAGCTTCGGAGATCGTACTCTGCTCCCTGCTCCTTCTTGGCAACTCCAAGCTCTGTCACGATACCAGCGATGAGGCTAGCGGGGGTCACATCGAACGCGGGGTTCCACGCCCTCGTGTTGGGAGGAGTGACCAACACGGTAGCCACCTCGACGTCGACACCCTCCTGCGCCGGCTCAATCTTGCCTCCACTCTTGATCATCTCGTCCACCTCGACGACGCGACCGCGAACGGTGCAAGCTTCCCAGGAGGGGCGCTGCTCGATGATGATGGAGCGACCAGAGTCCATGGCGAGGTCGAGGGTGGTGACGGGAGCGGCGACGAGGACGGGGATGGGAGGGTTGGGAGAGAAGGGGTGGGGCGAGGAGCAGAGGAGCGAGATTTGGTAGGTCGAGATCTTGTTGGCGGTGTCTCCGTTGGCTGCGATGCTGTGAGATGGTAGAGGGACAGGCGAAAAATCAGCTCGGCGCTCGGCGAAGGCAGACTGAAG
>JACWFO010000113.1:0-27284 GCA_019775505.1 Leucosporidium yakuticum
GCTTCCTCGAGCCAGCGATCCACGTCCAAGTTGAGCGTCTAGTAGAGTACAGAACGTTAGATTCGACGCTGGGCTTCAGATCCTGCTTCACCGCTCACCCCACTCGTCGTCCCCACTGCTCCTCTCGTCCCAGCGCTCTCGCTCCCCGCGCGATCCATCGGTCGGGGCTCAACTGCAGGCGAAGGATCCACCGACCAAGCTCGAGCTCGTTGACTTTGATGAGGTACAGCAGTCGGTAAGTGAGAAGCTGGAAGAGCTTGTTGTTGTGGGAGAGGAAGAGGTCGATGCACGACGGACGCTGGCGCTGCGGCTGAAGCTGTAGTCGAGTCGGAGGTGGGTCGAGCGGTAGCTGCTGGTTGAGTTACAGGCTCAAAGGATCGTTTCCACCTGTCTCTGCTGTCCATCAAGAGCAAATTGAGAAAACTAAGTGCGACGAGCGAGAGGGAGGAAGGAAAGCAGCGAAGGAGCGGCAGAGCCGGTCTTCATGCCTGCTTTGCACCTCACCATCTCACGAGCTGCTGAAAAAGTTGTAGTCTAAGACGCTTTTCACTCAACCCTAGGCAAAGACAAAATGCGAGGCCTGGTGTAACGCGTGCAAGAGCTTCGCCGGATCTTCGCTCGCCGCCGTCTTTTCTCGTCAGCCAGAGCTGCAAAACAAATAACACTGCACCCATAGCTGTGATTAAGCGGCCTTGACACCTCCCAACCTCTTCTTCAATGCTTTCAGCACCAAAGGCGGCATTCTCGTCTCGGTCGGATTCTCGGCGCTCAGCAGCTCCATCACTCCCTCCAAGTCCTCCGCCGCCATCTTCATGAGGAAGGCAGGATTGCGACTACCAATCCTCTCAAACACGTCGACATAGTCGTCTCCTAGGTTCTTGTCCTCGGGGATGAGCTGGTTGAGGAAATGTCGAAGGGAGTCGGTCGCCGAGAAGGGGGAAGGGGTGGAGCGAGCTTGGTCGTTGATGGGTGTCGAGTGCTGTTGAGTTACGACGGAGGAGGATGCAGCGTTGGAATCGTCCGAAGCATCGCTGAGAGTAGATGACGATTCGCGACGACAGCGTTTGGCGTTCGAGTTGGAGTTCGATTTCGAGGAGGAAGTGGAAGACGACCTCGAGAGGGAGCGGGAGAGTTGACGGAGGCGAGGAGCGGGGCTGGCGTCGCGCTCGCGCTTCACTGAGAGAAGAGGGGAGAGGGAGGGCGTCCAAAGTTGCTCTTGAGCTTGAGATTCCTGTAAAGTCGGGAGGATAAGGGTAAGCGACTGTCGCGGTGACAAGTCGCGGCGAGGGAGAAACGTACAGGAGGGGAAGTCGACTTGCGACAATGATAGATCTTGATAGCCCCAGGAAGCTCGGGCTCAACGGCAGCGCTCCTCTCCCTCTGCTTCCCCTTTCCCTTGTCCTTCGGCGCCGCCTTCACCGAGCCAGCTTCCTTCTCGAGGGGATGGGTATGGACGGCGCACTCCCCGACGACGACGACTTTCTTAGCGCTCTTAATCTCGACCTTGATGAACCACCCGCACTTGGCCGCCGTCTTCATCGCTGAGCAGAAGCGAAGCGTTCCCCCTTCCTCCAAGTCTGACGAGCGAACGGAGAAGCCTTGCATCTGAGCCCAGGCGTTGATGGACTTGTCGAGGTGGTTAAGCGTTCTGAAGGAGCGAAGGTCGGCGGGAAGCGGCGTAGAGTTGGCGGGGGTGAGCGGAGAGGATGATGGAGTTGGAAGAGGAAGAGGAAGGGAGGAAGAGTGAGCCAAACGGGGACGAAGACCGAAACCGATGCGCTTCAGGGGCGAGGTGATCAGCAGCTGTACTGGAGGACTTCGGCAGAGCCCAAACTCACGGCGCGAGAGTCCATCTCAGCCTCGACTTCGACCAAAAAGCCCTGCTTCGTCGCCGACTTGAGCAAATCTTCCGCCGACTCGTCTCCCAGCGCGCGTCTCACGTCCTCCAACACTCGATCTTGACCGACCTCTCTCTCCGATGGCTTGAGCTTCTCTGGTCCGCCACACCGCTTGATCGACTTGAGCTCGTTGAGGGCGTACTCGAAGAGGTCGGCTCGGCGCTGGGTGATCTCCTTCTCCTGTGCAGCAGCTTCGGCGGGTGAGAGAGCCGAGATACGATGGTTGTGCTTGAGCGAGATGGCGACGACCTTTTCGGCCTCGTCTACACCGTCAAACTCGATCTCGACGGCATACGGCGCGCGAGAGGAGGAGCGACTGCAAACGGCGCAAGAAAGGACGATGTGGTACTTGGAGTGCTGCTCTTTGACGAGGAATCTCTTGCTTTCTGTTGATGGTTGAGGGAAGCGAAGAAAAGTTTCAGTCGGCTGGAATGTGGGAAGCGAGCGAAGGGAACTCGGCACTCACGAGCATGCTCGGTCCAGGCGAGCAAAGCGGATCTGTTGTTATCCCAACGAGGCCAGCAGGATCCTACCTCGAAGGACTGAGGAGGAGGATTGGTCGCCATGGTGTGGTGGGAGAGTGAGAAGCGAGAAGAGCGAGCCGGATCTCTCGAAGCTGGCGACAGTGCTCCAAGTCTCCGAGACGCGATCGAGGGCGGCGTGCAGCAGGGAAGAGCTGGTCGGTTGGTTCATGCAGGCGTGTAGCCTGGTTCGATCTGCTAGGGAGGACAATCAGCGCTGGTTGGCGGCATCGGCGAGGGCATGGAAATCGAGCTCACCGAGGTTCGGGCCGACTTGCTTTCCAGCGCCCGGCAAGCAGTACAGGAGCAGTGGGAGATTCCTTGTACTCTAATTGACCTCATCCGATGCTCTTCTTGATCCCTTGCACCCTCAACAGCGAAAGAAAGGGCGACGGTGAGAATCGTTCAACGAGCAGACGCGTTTGGGCGGTGAGAAGCCAGCTGTAGGGTGGTAGAGAGGGCTTTAGTAGAACAGAAAGCACCTGAAAATATCTTCGTTCCTCTGTAGTCGAGTTGAAATTGCCTAGGAGATGGTCGAAGATGAACCCTCTTTCGGATCGCTTTCCCTGCTCTTGGTCTCCCGCCGAATCGTCTCGCTCTCACGCCATGGCCGCTTACCCTCAAGTAGGCGACAGGTTCAACAGTAGACTCGAGTTCAAGCTCGCTCTTCACCGTGCAGCTCGTACGTGTAGCTCTCCACCTCGTTGCGTTGCGCGCTCTCTCGTCGTTCGCTGACCATCTCTTGCTCGTCGCAGTGGCTCACCGTGTGCGCCTCGTCGTGCGGCGAGGAGAGCCTTTCGTCCAGCAGCTCATGTGCAACGCCCTCGGCTACTCGGAACCGTGCACCATGCGCTTCACAGCCAAACTCGAAGCCAAGCGTTGGGTCGTTCGGGAGGCGAACCTGCAGCACTCTCATCCGCCCGCCACCGAGACCGAAAAGAGTGTAGCTGCAGGTAGCACTACTGCAGCCATCGAGAAGCTGGAGCAGGAACTGAGGGACCAGACGCGCCGCCTACGCGAGGAGCACTCCGACGCCGACTCGAGCAGCGATAGCTCCGATGCAGCCTATCGCCACCCGGTTGCCAGCTCCTCCAAGTCATCATCTACCAGCGAGGCGTTCCCGAGCGCCAAAGTCGTCCTGAAGGAGATCTCGGCGCTCACTTCTCGGCATGTGAGTCTAACTACTTTCGCCGAGACTACTTCCTCGACCCGTCTTGAGGCAGTGGAATCGGACTTGTCGCTAACATCTCTTTCCGCCCTATGTCTCCCGTACAGCACGGCATCCTCCCCTTCCCTCGCGCCAGCATGTCGTTCCCCACCTCTCGCGACCTCCTCATCTACCTCCACGCCTCTTCTCAGCAGCACGACTTCAACCTGTACCGTATCTCTCCTCCTGGAACCGACGTCAAGCTCTCTTGCCGGCTTGGTCACTCGCAAACGAGCCACCGACCGCTGTGTCAAGCTCGCTTTCACATCGCCAAAAGCTCCGATGGGCGATGGAGGATGGTCGAGGATACGTTTTCGAGGCATACGCATGCTGTACTAGATGATTCAGGGCGACGGATACCAGCTGAGAAGGAGGGAGGCTCATCGAGAGATGAACCCAGTCGAACGGCCGAGTCGAGCAAGAAGCGGCCTCGACTTTCGGAACCCAAGCCTCCCCCCTCCTTCGTCTCCTACTCGAAACTCGCGCACTCGACCTCAATGCCCCACCTCGCTTCCTCCAGCGGCAGGGACCACCTCAAGCCATCGCACTCGGCGTCCCCTCGGCCCTCTCCGCTATCCTACGCCCCTCCTCCTCCTCGGCCCAAACCCGCCACTCCGCCACCACCAGCACCACTCGATCTCACCTTCCTCCCCATCCTCTCCACCTTCCTCGCTTCCCTCAATCCTCGCCTCTCACCTCTCGCCTCCCCTCTCCTCCAACAAGGCCGAATCGACTCCTTCGACCGAATCAAGCTCTTTTTGAGCCTAACCGACGATTCGCGGGATCTCTTTTTGAAGGATGTTCCAGGACTGGGGCTGTTGGAGCGTCATCTGTTGAAGAAGGAGGTGAAGAGGGTGAGGGAGTCGGGATGGGTTGTTGAGGCGGCGGGCGCTCGGGCGGCTTTGGGACCAGGGATCGCGGCTAAGAGTCCTAGGATGGGTGCTGGGAGTCCTGGGATGGGTGGGGCAGCGCCTACTGGGTGCGATTTTGAGGTTGGAAGGGTAAAGCAGGAGGTGTAGACGGTGTGCGCCGAGATCGACGAGGCGCTTGAGTGGCTGGAGGCGATATTGAGCGGTCACTGTTGTTTCTGAGCGTTTGTTTATTGTTGTATTCGGTGCAAGACGACGATTCGAGCTGGCCTTGAGGGAACAGCCAGGCTTGCGAGCGAGCGTCGACCTCGGCGCAAGGCTCGGCGGTCGTTGGAGCACTGGAGGACTGGCGAGGCTCGCTGTGGAGTCGAGTTTGAATTTCTTTAGACCCTCCGTTTCAACTCGGAGGCTCTACTACAGATTTCGCCCTCCCCGCGAGCCCCTGATGCTCGACCCTTCTCTGAGCTCGACCCGCCTTCACCGCTTGCGCTTCGACACATCTCTCGTCGGCTGTCTCGCCTCGATTCCAGCGCAAGGACAAGCTAGCTACAGCACCGTCAACAAATCTCCCTTGCTCACTACCACTTTCGCTCGCGCCCCGCTCGCCCTTCACCGCTCGACTTTGTCCCTCAGCTTCTCTCTCCGCCTCAGCAGTCGCAAGCCTCCCTCTTGTTTAGCTCAGCTCGGCGTTTGCAGGACAATGGAGCAGCAGCACAACTCGTTCGATATGCAAAACTCGAGCGCGCCTCGGTCCGCCGGGCATTTGGAAGCGACGGAGCTTAAGGATGGAAGGGAGCTGGATGATACGAGGGGAAAGGGCTTGCTGTTGGAGGATGATGGAGTACAGAATAGTCTTAAGGGATGGAGGAGGGATTCGAGTGGGCTGGATGAGGCTGTAGGAATTGATTCGGGGCAGGAGAGGCGTTCGCCGGACTCGGAGGTGGCTCGAGAGGCGGCTGCTGAGGTGAGTGTGCTGAGCTACAGAGCGGAGAAAGATGAATATACTGACTGTTTCCTCTTCTATTGTAGGTCGCTCGTACCGGTCGTCTTCCCCTCGCTTCCTCTCGCTCGTCGCGCCCCTCGTCTCGCCCCTCATCGCCTTCCCCTTCTTCCTCGTCCGCCTCCCACTCGCCCGCCATCCCCTCGACCTTTTCCAGTACAGCAAGCTTCTTCGAATCTGTCCGTACCTCGCTCAAAACGAATCTCGGCGTAACCATGTGGCGCTCCTCCGAAACCGCCAACTACGCCATCGCCGTGTGTGGAAGGAAGCAGGCGACGGCCTGCCAGTGGAAGCTGAGGGTGGATAAGAAGGGCGCAGGTGAAGACGAGGAGTGGGTCGTCAGTGAGGAGAAGAGTTTTCAGACGCATGATCATGAGGTGAAGCTGGTGCCGACTCGGCGCCGAGCATTGTTGGGGTCGGCCGACGAGGAGGAAGGTGAGCTTGCCCGTTGTCTGTTGCTTCAGAAAAGTATGAACGCTAATCTTTCCCATCTCCTCTCCTTTCAGACTACGATCTCAACTCCGAATACGTCGCTCGAGGCGAGACAAGTTCGGCAAACGCTCGTGCTTCGCCGTCATCCCTTCGCAAGCGCCGCGCAACACGCTCGGTGAGTCGTTGTCACCGTTAAGATCCTAGCAAGCCGCTGACTTCCCACCTTGCTCGTAGCCTTGCCTTCTCTCCTGGTCTTCAAGCTCGGAGTCGGACTCGGAATCGGACGCCTCGTCTCCCCCTTCCTCAGCCCGGGCGTCGCAGGGTACTGCTCCTGTGAGCTCTCACTTTTCTCTTTTGACGAGGAGGTTTCATTAACTTTGTCCTCCATCTACAGCACATCCCCAACGCTCCCAAAGTAAACGACCGCTGCGCCGACCTCGCCGCCGCCGTCCTTTCCTACGAGCAAATCGTCGTTCCCATCCTCGGCGTCAGCGTCAGCTCGTGCGTCAGCGAGAAGAAGTACAGGAGCGGTCATGCGATCCTCGGATGCAATCGTCGTGCAGGACACCAGCGCCTCCTTTGTGGCTACCGGATCAAGCTAGAGAAGGACGAGGAAAGGAACGATTGGGTCGTCGAGCAGGGATCAAACCTCAAGCATAATCATGGACCGGCGCAAAAGATTTTGGATGATCCTAGCTGGAGGCCTCATAAAAAAGTGGGCGCAGGGGTGGTCAGGAAGCGAGCGAGGAAGGAAGAGGTGAGTGCTTTCAATTCTTGGCGAAGGCGAAGCGTCGTGCTCGATTCGTTCACTGACCTTGTGACCCCATTTCTGCAGCCCAACAAGTCCGAATCGGAGGAAAGCGAATCCTCGGACGACGAGGTGGGAGCTCACGCCATCAGCCACTCGCCGAAAGCTCGTTGCCCTCCTCCCTTCGTTGCTCCGCCTTCCCTCCCTCCCCTCCTCACGCCCAGCCGTCCTGCACCGTCCATCCACCGACCACCCACCATCTCTCCACCAATCGCTCCTCTTCCCAGCACCTCGACCTTCCTCCCAACCCTCACCCTCTTCCTCACCGCGCTCCATCCCTCGCTCCCCGGCCTCGCTTCGACGCTTCTCAAAGGAGGGGTGAGGGATAGGGCGATCCTCGTAGGCTTTGTAGGGATGGAAGAAGAGCTGAGGGATAAGTTTCTGCTGGAGGTAGAGGTTGGCTTGTTGCAGAGGAGGCTGCTGGGGAAGGTGTTGAGGGAGAAGAAGGAGGCGGAGGGGGCTTGAGGTGGGAGAGGTGGAGTTCAGATGGGTTGAGTAGCGGTGAAGAGGAGATTCGCGATTGTTTCTGGCTTTGTGAAGAGCGATAGCCTCGTTTCACTGTGTCTGAACGCCAGGGAGCGAGCTCGGCGAAGGGTCGGTGCTCGGCGTTTGCTCTCTCGTTCGTCTCGGCTTCGTCTGGGCAAAAGAAGAGACGAAAAAATGGTCAGAAAAGATCTCGATGATGGTGCAAGATAGAGCTTCACGTATTTCGTGCATCCGAGCTCCGACCTTTGACCGCTCGTCTCGCAGCTCAGCTCTCGACCTCTCCCTCTCGCCTCGAATCTCGCTTCTCGTCCATCTCGAGCCTACAGCAAGCACGATTTCACGCGTACAAATCACTGAACTCTACTGAACCACCGCCCCTGTCGCCTATTCACCACCATCTCGAGGATGTCTCCCGTCACTCGAAACTCGGGTCAACCACAGCGCGATGCTCCTCAGGCCGCAGCTGGCGCTTCAGTAGCGAGCTTTGCAGATTCTGGTGAGTGTTGAAAGCGTTTTGATGCTGTTACAGAACCTGACGAGCTCCTCACACAGCAGCAGCGACTCCTCAACCTCCGCGCAAGAAGAGGGGGAGGCCTCCCGAGCAGAGCAACTCACAACCCTCCGATCTCAGCAAGAGTACAGCTCCCATTCGACTCAAAAAGGACGGTACCCCCGATAAACGATTCAAACCGTACCGGACCAAGAGGAAAGAGAGCCAGGAGGGAGGGAAGGCGAGCGCGAGCGCCGGGGGGGAGAGGGAGGAGCAGAGGACGAGAGGGGAGGCGCAGACGAGGAGGGAGGGGGAAGGGCAGATGAAGGAGAAGGAGGAACAGATGGTTGAGGAGGTTAAGGAGAGGGTTATGAAGGCTATGAGGGAGGAAGAGCGGCACGCGCAGCTATACGTCGGCTCGGAGGAGGAGGAGGAGCCCGAGGTGAGGAAGAAGGAGCAGAACGAGCCGAGCTCGGGAGTCGAGGAGGAGATCATGGTCAAGGAGGAGGATCAATCTACCTCCACCAACAGCGGCATGCGTCGAGACGACGGACAGGACTCGAACGACAACCCCACCCACGACCCTTCGCCGACGCCGCCGAGGAGCACTCGCTCTCCCCCGCCGCCGCTCAAGAACCGTCAGCCCTCCACCTCTTCGCTCTCAAATTCTTCCTCGGTAGACAGCAAAAGTGAGCAGGTCATCCTCCTACTCGACAGCGACGATTCAGCCGACGACGACCTTTCCTCTGCCTCTGGTCTCGGCGCTCGTCCATCTCCTCCCCCTCCGAAGAAACGCCACAACTCCCCGACACTCGCCCCTCCCCGCTCGTTCCGCAGCGACTCAGCTACACATGCTCACCAACCCACTCCCCAACCCCCAGCCTCTTTCCTCCCCTCCCTAACATCCTTCCTCGACTGCCTCTCCCCCTCCCTCACTCGATTCGCGCCACTCCTCCTTGCTGTCGGTGTCGACTCGATAGACTCTCTGGTCGAGCTGTTGATGCTGGAGGAAGAGGAGCTGGAGAGGTTGTTTAGGTTGGAGCAGAGGGGGTTGAGGAAGGTTAGGGAGTTGCCGACGAGGGTGGAGAGGGCGAGGTTGAAGAGTGCGGTGAGGAGGGGGAGGGGGGAGATGGAGAGGGGGAGTAGGAGTAGGAGTGCGAGTGCGAGTGCGGAGGATGGGTGGTGCGATTGGGGCTGAGGTGTTGATGTGAGAGGGAGTGAGTAGGCACTTGATACGAGAGCGGGACTCAGATTGAGGTCGAGGAGATGGGGGGGAGGGGCGTTTGTAGTCTTTTGAACACTCGAATGCAGGTGTTAGCTTCTTACAACCTCCTTTTATTCAGATGGAAGCTACCCCGGACGTCAGCGGGAACACTTAAGCGTTGTCGACTCGCCTCGGCGATCGTCCTCTTTCGGTCGACGCAAGCTTCGGACGTCTCGCTGCTCTCTCAGCGCAGCGATGAGCCCATAAAAGTAGCACAGTAGTAGCTTCTCATACTGAGCATCCACCACACTCGTTACCCAAGCCCTCTAACCCGCCCTCACCACCCCTTCCCCGCCCCTCCCACTCCCACTCCCACTCCCACTCCCACTCCCACTCCACAAAACTAATCATCATCGCTCAATTCACCCAACTTCAATCCCTCCCCTTGCCTCGCCAACTCTTCATCATCACTATCCAAACCCTCGCGTTCGTACTGGGAAAGATCGACCTCCTCGGCTCCTTCCTCGTCGAACGCTGAGTCGGAGGTGATGAGTGAGGCGTTCTTCTCTGATTCGAAGAGCTCGCGGCCTGTTTGGTGAGGTGAGGTGATGTGGGGCGGAGGCGAGGGGAGGAGGGAGGGCGAAGAAGGAAAGTTCGGAGAGAACAGAAAAGGGTTCAGCGGCCCTTCTCTCACAGCTCAACCCTCCCGCTCAACCATCTCCCACCCCGAAAATAAGATGCTACGCACCAGACTGTTTTCCCATCACCTTCTTCACCTCTTCCCTCTCCTTTGGCGGCAAAGTCTTCAACCTCTCCTGCTCCTCCTTTGCCCGTTTCGCCTCCATCTCGGCCTCGAATTTGAGTTTCCAGGCTGCAAAAGAGGCGGGAGTGACCTTGGTGCCCGCGGTTTTCTTGGCTGCTTCCTGTGGGCATGGGAGGAAGGGAGGGAGGGAGAGCGAGGATCAGTCATGGAGCTCGGCGGGGCGGGGGAACGGGCGAGACCCGAGAGCGAGACGGGGGAGAGGAAGGCGAGGATGGGAAGGACAAGAAGGGAGAAAAAAGATGAAGAAACTCACCTCCTCCTCCCTCAATGCTCGCTCATTCTCCTCCTTGAAGATTCGAGCTTTCCGTTCCCTCACTACTTCGGCGATGGAGTCGCGGAGGTAGGAGGAGAGGGTGTAGACCATGGCCTGTTTGGGATGAGATGGGGGGTGGTGGGTGATAGATTGGGGAGAGTTGAACGGAAGGTCGGAAGGAGGGGGGAAGGTGGTGGATGAAGGGGATTGGGACGGGTCGGCGCGCGAAAGGGTCGAAACGAGGTCAGCTCTCTCGCCCGTCGCTCTTCCTGCTTCTCCACCCTGTACACTCTTCCAAGCAGCTCCCAGAACTCACCATGCCCAAACTATCCTCCCCCGCGGCCTTCAACCCATTCACCAATGTCTCGACTTCGTCCTCATTCAATTCCCCTTCCAAGACGTCCAATTCAATCAGTGGTAGTTCATCCGGGTAGAGTGGGGTGTAGGTGATTGTTAGGTTGAGGGCGTCTATGTGACGTTGGGCGAAGGAGGTTAGCAGGTGAGAGCGAGAGGGAGAGAGAGAGAACGGACAGGGCTCTGAAGGGGATTGGACTTCGGGTTCGACGCGGATCGAGAGCTTGTCTTCTGAGATGACTGTTGGGGCAGAGTAGAGTTAGCTCAGCTGTAGTTCTTGTGAAGCAGTTGCCAGCCCCGCCCAGTGAGAGCGGTGGGATCCTGCGTCTTTCCCCTCTCGCTACTGAGCTGTAAGGGAGTAGGACTTGCTGTTTAGTTCGTCAGGGAAGATGCTCTCCAATACTTCTAGTTCTGATCGTCGTTCTTCCGCGTAGTCTGACCATTGCAACAGACGAGAGAGACGAGTGAGCTGGGAGTGAGCTGGGAGAGGAAAGAAGCGAGAGCGAGGCTGACCGGTCATGATGGGCTACAGATGGGCGTTGTAGGTTAATTGGAGAGAAAGGAAAACTGTAGTCGAGTATAGCCCAGTCGAAAGAGGTGCAGAGCGAGATTGGCAAGAGAGCAAGAAGCGCGTTCCGTTCTCGTTCAAGGGTTGCTCTCCGTCTCTTCACTGCTTGTTCCACCTCGTCTCAGTTTCTAATCGACTACATATCTCGTATCAGCTGCTCCCGACCTAGCTCAATCAGCTACACCTCTCCAACAGCTCGTGCTCTCGCTTCCAACTCGTCTCGAGCTCGTTCAACCTCCGCTTCCTAGCTCTGTAGGTCAATCTCGCTTCTCACTCGCTCGTCTAACTTTTAGCACAAGCTACTCCACTCGCTTCCTGCTCTCCCACTTTCCTACCTCCCTCTCCACCCAATCGCTAACCCTTCCCCACCTCCCTTCTCCGTCTCCTTCTCCCAGCTCTTTTATAAGATGCCTCCCGCCCGAGGTAGAGGTCGAGGTCAAGGTCCT
Source organism: Leucosporidium yakuticum (assembly GCA_019775505.1). Classification (NCBI taxonomy): domain Eukaryota; kingdom Fungi; phylum Basidiomycota; class Microbotryomycetes; order Leucosporidiales; family Leucosporidiaceae; genus Leucosporidium; species Leucosporidium yakuticum. The sequence goes on from JACWFO010000113.1 coordinate 11,360, forward strand.
CGTTACGCCCGTACCGCTAACCAACAGCTCAAGAAAACCCGCCCTCACCCCGCCTTACTGTCCGTCTCCCTCCTTCTCCCTTCGCCGAGATTCACTCACCCCTCCTCCTTCCTTGCGCAGAATGTCCAACGATTTAATAGCCTGGATCCTCGTCGACAACCACCCCGTCCCTATCTACTCAAAGACGGAGGACCCAGAAGGCAGGAGGGTGACAGGCAAGATTGTAGCCAAGGAGGGGTTGGAGTTTGGGATTGGTTTTCGGGATGAGAGGGGCGGGGAGGAGGAGTGTGTAGCGGTGGATGTGGTGGTCGATGGGGTCGTTTCCAAGTGAGTCGTGCTCCTCTTGGAGTGAAGGAAGGAGGGAGAGAAGGCCGGGCTAGCAGAGCTAACACCGAGCACCTGCAGAGCCGACCGAGAGATCTTTCGACCTTGGTCTAGAGACGTCTCTGAGCGTTCCTACACCTGGCGCGGTCGACGATCTGCTACTGTACGTTCTCCCACCCTCTTCCTCTCTCTTTCCCGCTAACCCGTACTAATGAAACAGGGCTCAATCCGCCATTTCCTCTTCCGCCCCCTCTCTCTCACGGACGACGCCGACCTGGCCTGTTCCTCCGAACGAGTGGTAAAGAGCATTGGCACTATCCAGCTCCGAGTGTGTAGGATCAAGATTACGGGAGAGCTCGAGGGAGAGGAAGGGCAGTTTGTGGATGAGGAACCGCCCGTGTTGCATGAGATGAGCAAAAAGGCGAGGGTTAGTCATCAGGCTGGGTATGTTGTCGTCTTTGTTGATTTCTCGCTCCCTGAAGACGTAGCTAAACCCCCGCTCGTCAACGAACAACCCAGACTCGGCCCCTCCCTCCCTCATATCCCCTCCTCCCGCTCCTCCTTCGAATGGATCGACCCGCCCGAAACTCCTTTCGTGGTATTCGAGTTTCGCTATCTATCTCGCAGTAGGTCTTGCTCTCTCTCCCTGCTCTTCTCTCCTCACTCTCGGCGTTGACCCTTCTGCCTTCGACTCGGCGCTCGCAGCCCTCCTCGAGCTTGAAGGCATCGCTCTCCGTTCGTCGCTGCCTCATCTCATTCCATCCTAGTTCTCAAGCTAACCTCCTCCTTCTACAGCACCCTCCCCCTCCCGTCCCCCTCCTCCACCCGCCGCCCCTTCAGCCCGCGCCGAATCCAAGAAACCTCCTCCTCCCTCCCTCGAGCAAAAACCACGCCGCTCTTCCACCTCCTCAGCCGGTACTCCACCACCTCGCTCAAGCGCCAAACCAGCAAGCAAGGACGCTCGCCGTGGATCTTCCTCCGCCGCTGTCGCTGCTCAACTCCTTCCCTCGCCGCCTCCCCCTCGTAAAGCAGCGCGAGGGCGCTCCGACTCGTTAGAGATCGTCGACCCTCCTCCAGTTTCTGTGCGAGTCCGAGGGGCGGCTTCTACCTCTACCTCTGGCTCTGGCTCTGCGTCGCAAGCGAAGGAGAGGGAGAGGCTGGAGAAGCTCGAGAGGGAGAATAGGGAGATGAGGGAGGAGTTGGAGAGGTTGAGGAGGGGGAGGTTGGAAGAGATGTCTTCTGCAGCTGGTGGAACGGCGAAGAAGCAGAGGAGGGAGGTGGAGGAGGCGGAGGCGGAGAAGAGGAGGAGGGAGAAAGGCAAGGGGAAGGCTCGGGAGGTGGTGGAGGAGTTGGTGTTGGGGGATAGTGATAGTGATTAAGATGTAGTTGTAGGTGTCTGTAAATTGTTGTGCTATTCGTGTTGTTCAACGGGTGCCGGGTTGGCGAGGTGAGCCCAAGGTTCGGCGATGAGAGTTCGGCGTTGGTGAGAGTGCATTCTTGGTGCAGCTCGGCGAGAATATCTCGGAGCGTTGGATGCGAGTTGCTTGGCACTAGAAACTAAGCTCAACTTGACTCTACTCTGCTACAAACCCAGTCAAGTTGTCGGATTTCGCCTTCCAGCTCCCCTCCCTTGACTTTTGACTCAGTCGGCTTGGTTCGCACCTCCACCTCGCTCGCTCTTGCCTCTCTCCTCCACCTCACCTCGTCTTCTCTCTCTTCTTCGCCTCGTCGGATCCACCACCTCGGAACCGACTCGCTTACAGCTCGACTACAAGATGAGCCGCTCCTTTTCCCTCTCACGACGAGCTCTCTCGACCCTCTCGTCGTCCACCTCCCCCGCATCTCGTCTCGCTTCAACTTCTCGCCCTCCTTGCACCCTCGCCAACGGACTGAGGAGGGGATTGGCTACCGCTACTGGAAAGAATGAAGCTCAGGCTGCTGTGTAAGTCGTCCCTCTTTGATTTGATGCACAGGTGCGAGAGAGAGAGAGATGAACCGGGTAGGGGAGACGACAACAAAAACTTCCGTCGAGCTGTAGGCGAGTAGGAGGAAGGCGGAGTGACCGAGCGGGGGTTCAAGGTGGTGTAGAGCTATCAGGCTACAGATGGATACCACAGAGGGAGCAGGAGATGCCCGAGGTGGCAAGGAAGCCAGACCGCGGGAGGGAGATGCTCGTCGGGCGAGTCAAACACGGTGATGGAGGGGCAGCAGCCAACGAGGAGCGACTCGAGACGCTCGGGCTACAGGTATTAGTCTGGGCGATTCAGTGGTCTCTCTACTGTCCAGCTGCCCCCGCCTGCTGGCAAGCAGAACGCCGAGGGAGCGGCCTTCCACGAGCAACAGCGGTTCGGCGCTTTCGTCGAGGACGAGAGGGCTGCTGCTGTTGGATGATCGCGACAAGAACCTCGCCGCATCTTTACCTACTCGATATCACTGCAGCCCTCCCTGAAGACCAACACTAACCCTCTCCCTCTCCCAAACAGTCGCCCTCAACCCGCCGCCAACTTCCAGCAAGTCCCTACTCCCTCCAACTCGCCCGCCGTCGCCCCTCTCGCCCGCCCAAATTCCCCCAACGACCTTGACAAGGACTTCATCGGCCTCTCGGGAGGTCAAATCTTCCACGAGATGATGCTCCGCCACAAGGTCGACAAGGTCTTCGGTTACCCCGGTGGAGCCATCCTCCCCGTCTTTGATGCCATCTACAACTCGCCTCACTTTGATTTCGTTCTTCCTCGTCACGAGCAAGGTGCGGGACACATGGCCGAGGGTTACGCTCGCGTCAGCGGCAAGCCCGGTGTCGTCCTCGTTACCTCGGGTCCTGGAGCCACCAACGTCGTGACGCCCATGCAGGACGCCCTCTCCGATGGTACACCTCTCGTCGTCTTCTGTGGACAAGTCGCTACCTCGGCCATTGGATCCGACGCCTTCCAGGAGGCCGACATGGTCGGCATCTCGCGCCCCTGCACCAAGTGGAACGTGATGGTCAAGGATATCGCCGAGCTCCCTCGTCGCATCAACGAGGCCTTCAAGATTGCTACCTCTGGTCGCCCCGGTCCCGTCCTCGTCGACCTCCCCAAGGATGTCACCGCTTCGATCCTCCGTCAAGCAATCCCTTACAAGTGGACTCACCCCGAGCTCGTCGAGTCGAACCTCCCCTCCCGGAATCGCACTCACACCGCTACCTCCCAAACCGGTCACGAGGCGGCCCTCATCTCCGACTCGGCCCTCAACAAGGCCGCTAAACTCATCGCCAACGCCAAGCGTCCCGTCATCTACGCTGGACAGGGAATGCTCTCCACCCCCGAAGGTCCCGAACTCCTCGCTCGTCTCTCCAAGCAGGGTAACATCCCCGTTACTACTACCCTCATGGGTCTCGGTGCTTTCGATGAGAACAACGACACCCACTCGCTTCACATGCTCGGCATGCACGGTTCCGCCTACGCCAACCTCGCTATGCAGTCCGCCGATGTCATCATTGCTCTCGGTGCTCGCTTTGACGATCGTGTCACTGGAAAGGTTGACAGTGGGTTCCTCGTCTCGCTCGCTTCTCTCGGCGCTCGCTGATCTCTCTCCCTTCCACTACGAACAGCCTTCGCACCCGCCGCCCGCGCCGCCGCCGCCGAAGGCCGAGGAGGTATCATCCACTTTGAGATTCAACCCAAGAACGTCAACAAGGTCATCAACGCCAATGTAGCCATCACGGGCGACGTTCTCGAATCCCTCAACGCTCTCCTCCCCCTCCTCCCCGAGCAAGCTCCCAAGCGCGAGGAATGGTTCGCCAAGATCAAGCAGTGGAAGGAGGATTATCCCTTCCATTTCGAGCCGAGTAAGGAGGGAGAGTTGATGAAGCCTCAGGAGGTCGTCAAGGCTTTGAACGATTGGTCCGAGGCTCATGGAAAGGAGGATGTTATCGTGGCTACTGGTGTTGGACAGCATCAGATGTTTGCGTGCCAGTACTACCGCTGGACTCAGCCTAGGTCGTGGGTCTCGTCTGGTGGACTCGGAGTGAGTTTCTCTTGCGTTTCGGCGTTCGTTCCCTCGTCGTTCGTATCGCTGACCTCGCTCCCCCCCCACCCAACAGACCATGGGCTACGGACTCCCCTCCGCCATCGGAGCCAAGGTGGCCGCTCCCGAGAAGATTGTCGTCGACATTGATGGAGACGCTTCCTTCTCCATGACGGCCATGGAACTCGCTACCGCTAGCCAGTACAACATTGGTGTCAAGGTCCTCATCCTCAACAACGAGTTCCAGGGTATGGTTCTTCAATGGCAGGGTGCGTTTTGACTTTCGTTCGCCTTTCGTCTCGAGCGAGCGCCGAGCTGACCCCCCTCCCTCTCCTCCAACAGACCTCTTCTACGAGAAGCGCTACTCTCACACCGAGATGACCAACCCCGATTTCGTGGCCCTCGCTCAATCGATGCGCGTGCACGCCATTCGCTGCGACAACATTGCCGACCTGCCAGCCAAGATGAAGGAGTTTATGGAGTACGACAACAACCGTCCCGTCTTGTTTGATGCTCGTTGCGTCAAGAATGAGCATGTTTACCCGATGGTGAGTCGTGTTCTGCGGCGCGAGGAGGGAGTGGAGAAGGAGCTGACAGACTCGCTTGCTTCAACAGGTCGCCGCTGGAAAGGCTCTTCACCAGGTCCTCCTCCACCCTGCTCTGGTAGGTACTGTCGCTCCGACTGAATCTTTACATCGCTGACCCACCTCCCTCCCAACAGAAACCCGTCGAGCAGCTCTAAGCGCCTCCCTCAGCTTCGGCTTTCCCCCTCCCTCTCCATCCACCACCATCATCCTACCTTCCTCGGCTCGGCTCCCTCTTCTGTTTTATTACACTTCTTTCTCTCTCTAGCTCTCTTTCCGTTCATCGTTACCTCTCTTCCTTTTCTCTCTCGCTCGTAGCTACCCCCTTCCTCCCCCTTGTGCAACACCGAAAAAACGACGACCCTTCGGGGGAGGCGTCGAACATCTTTATCTATCTTTGTGTCGATCCATCCGGGAGTCCAGCGAAAGCTGTACAGCAAGAGAGCGAGCGGGCTTTGACCCCCGACCGACCGGCCTGGCAGCACTTCTCAGCCGAAGGGACTTCGAGAGGATCGACTTCGCGTTTCGACGGCTTGCCTTCCTCCCGCTCCTCGTTCTCGCCATGTCTTCTGCACACAAGTACCCGCCATTCGCTTTCTCGCTCTACACTCGACCTGACGGAGCTGGGACTTTCGCTTACAAGGTCCTGGGAGGGGAGCAGAAGGCTACACCCCTGGTGCTCGTTCATGGGTGAGCGGACGCTCGTTTCGCGCGCGCTGGATGGATCTCGCTGATGATGAGCGTGGGACAGACTCAGTGCAGTAGGATTAGTAGATTGGTTACCGCTCGCCGAGGAGCTAGCACACAGCAGACCTGGTGAGCTACTGCTGCTGCTGCTCTCGAGCTCCGCGCGAAACGCCAGCTGACCGGCGAGGCCGACGGCCAGTCCTCATCTTTGATCATCGTGGTATCGGAGCTTCCACCATTCCCAAGCAGAGGGAGAAGGAACCCTACACGTCCCTCGATCTCGCGGATGATGTCGTTGAGTTGGTCAGGGTGAGTTTGCTTGCGCGAGGGGATTCGGCGACCGAGGGATCTCGAGGATTGATCTGAGGGCGGTTGGCTGATCTTCTTTGATGGGTTGCAGCATGTGGGATGGAAGGAGATTGATTTATTGGGATTCTCGATGGGTATGCTCTTTTGTACATCGCCCTCTGAAGTCGCCGAAAGCTGACCCCCGTCCGCCGAGCAGGAGGAATGATCGCTCAGCAGGTCCTTGTTGCCCCGAGACTGCCCTTCAAGATTCGACATGCGGTACTCGCTGCTACCTCAGCCAAGCCGGCGCACTCGGACTTGCTGCAGGCGATTCCCTCGCCTTCCTCGGCGCCCCAGACCATCGAGGAGAAGATCAAGCTCGTCACACCTTTCATCCATGTACGTCTTCGTCTCCCTCTTATTCTCCATTTCTTTGTTTCCAGAACTTCCTGCTCTCAATCCGAGCTAACTCTTTCCTTGACCAGGTTGGATACGATCCTGCTTTCCTTGCCGAGGGAAAGGTGCGCTCGTTCTCGTCCTCGAGGAGTGGTATCGTGGCTAACATCGCTCTACTGCAGAACAAGCTAACACTCGAACGGCGCATTCTTGAGTCTGTTCATACTCGTCGACCAGCACGGACAGTCGGTGAGTCGCCTTGCTCGCTCGGCGTTTGATGAATCTCGCTGACCTTTGCCCTCGATCTTGACAGCTCAACAAGTTTCGGTCGTAGGTCGCCCTCACTTCCTATCTCTGTAGAATGGCTCACCTCTTCCCTGCAGATCGCTGGCTACGATGTCCGACCTCTCCTTCCCACCATTCCCTCGACTCTCCCCGTCCTCCTTCTGCACGGCACCCTAGACCGTGAGTCGTTTCGCGTTCTACCCCCGACTCTCGCTAACCTCTCCACCACACAGGCTCCGTCTATTACTCGGAAGCAAAGTACATCCTGCGCGGGATCAAGCACGCCAAGCTCATGTCGTTTGAAGGAATCGGCCACATGTGAGCTCGCTCGCCTCCGCTGCAGCTCAAAAGAAGTCGCTGACCCTCCTCAATCAACAGGTGGTACGATTACTACACCCCTTCATACTGGGCGCACGTCTTGAACCGCTTCCTCGACGCTCCCAAGGGGTTGAGCGACGCAGAACTCTCGGCGTTGCTCCCAACTCGGCGGGGAGGCAAGCTGTAGTTCGCTGCTCTGTCCAGCCAGTTACGAGCCGTGTAGATGTAGCGGTTAGATGTACAGTCACAATGCAGTATTTCTTCTCCCCTCCTTCTACGCCTCGACCTTGCTCTCGGTCGCTTCCCACTCTTTCGGCGACTTGGCCTTGATGACCAGGGCATGAAGACCATCCGCGAACTCCTGCTTGAGCGTATCGTTGACTAGCCGATGGCGAGCGATGGCCCTCTGTAGTCGAGTATTGGCGAGGTCAGCGAGCGGCTCCCCTTCTTCTCGAGCTCGCCGAACGACTCACCAGACCCTCGAAACGCTCAGAGACAAGTTGAACTGTGAAGTGAGTCTCCCCGTTTCCTCCTCCCTGTGCTCGCATTGGTGCATGATGCCTGTGAGCTGCAGAGTCGTTGGAAATGGCGAGATGGACGGGGTTGAAAGCGGCGGTGATCTGTTTGGGAGACGGTAGGTCAGCAGGAGCACTCTAGCGATAGCACTCTGCAGCTCTGATGTACTGCAGCGCTTCCGCCAGGACTCAAGACGGCCAACGGAATTCACTTCAAACACACCTTCTCGTGAATGGTCGTCTCTAAGGGACCAGGAGCGCTCATCTTGGGAGCAGAAGCAGTGATTTGACGAGTAGCAGTGAAGGTACGAGCGGAGGATGCTGCTGGTCGAAGGAACGAGCGTAGAGGGAGCATCCGAGCGAATGAGCGGAGGCAGAGAGGCAGAGCGGCGCTGGGAGAGAAGGAGACGAGCAGAGGGGACAGACACTCGAGCTAAAGCTTGGCACAACGCTCAAATCAGTCATTTAAGTCTCTTCGCAGAGTCCCGCTCACCGTAACGCCCTACGTCTGTCGACCGAAGCTGGCCTGCGAAGTGCGTCTGGCGCTCCCTCTTTCTCCGAGCTTGAAGCTGCTTCCGAGCACCGCAAGATGCTCGTGAGCTGTGACACAGTGTGTTGCAGCCTCCCGAGCTGCGCCCAGCCCCTTCATGGCCTCTCCTCACCTTCAGCTGCTTCTTTTGCCCTCCGCCTCAGTTCCCCCTTTCCGCCGCCGTCGCCGAGCCAACGACCCGCTCTAGGTGCTCCTCGATCCTCTCCAACCGCCGCTCATGCACCCTAAAGCTCTCCTCCATCCTCTGACTCGACTCGGTTTTGAGTCTGTACGCTCGATGGAAATTAGCGCGAGCTCGGCCGAAGCAGGGTCCCGAAAGGCCGTCTGTAGCTTACTTTGCGAACCCTTCGTCGAGAGTGATGTGCCATGGGTAGAGTACCGTAAGTTGAAATGTGAGCGAGGAAGTGGCGAGGAAGAAGTTGACTGTGGCCGGTCGGCGAGGAGGGTAAGGGGTGAGCGAGCGCCGAGCAGAGGGAGAAGGGAAACGAGCTCACGGTAAGGCAGCGAGCGAGGGATCATGCTGGATATGCCTTCGAGTGAGATTTGAACAGTCAGAGCCAAAGAAAGCGAAAGACGCGCGCTCTTTGCGACTCAGGGGAGACTGGAAAGCCGAGCGCCGAAACGAAGGCAGGGGAAGCCTCAATGCCGCTCGCTGCTGGCCAGGTCACATGACTGAAAACCCTGATAATATGCAAGAACAAGTACAAACGGCACTCCTCCTCCCTAAAACTCGGTAGTACGTCGACCTCTAGTTGAATTTGATCGAGTGGCTCTCCATGGTGATGTCTCCACCGCGGTACGATCCCCTGCGAACAAGTGAACGGCGTCAGTGGGTTCTCGAAAACCGAGTAGTGCATCAAACATACCTCTTCTTCTTGTTCTTCTCCTTCACAAAGCCCTTGCCGCGAGTGACGATGAGGTCGGCCGAAGCGCGAGCGCCGTAGTCGGACATTCCAGCAGGCTGTAACGAGAGAAGGGGGCGAGTTAGCTCCCGTCGCGTGAGCTCGCTCGAGCAAGCAGCACCCACCCTAGCCGCGAACGACATATCCCTGAGCCTATCATCGTGGAAAGTGACATCCTCAGCCTTGACTCGGCGGAAGGGAGCGTTGGCGACACGGTTTCCCTTGCCCTTGCCTCCATTCCGAGGCGAGTCGTAGCCAGATCCCGAAGCGGTCGAGTCGTAGCCGGAGAAGGAGCGAGCGGGGGAAGGAGCGTCGGCGATGGTGGAGGCGATTACGGCGGCGAGGGGAGCGGGGGTAGGGAGAGCGGCGGGAGCGGGGGCAGGGGAGGGAGAGGACTTCTTGGTCTTCTTGGTGGCGGGAGCGGCGTCCGAGTCCGAGTCGCTGGACGAAGAGGACGAGGAGGATGAAGAGGAATCCGAGTCCGAGTCCGAGTCGGAGGAAGACGAAGAGGAAGACGAGGAAGAGGGAGCCTTGCGCTTCTTGTTGACCGGAGTCTGCATGGCAGCAGCAACCTCCTCCTTGGCCTTGGCAACAACGGCTGTGGAGATGGAGAGGATCAGCTCGGTCGGCGGGTCGTTCGGCGCTCGCGCCCCAGAAACTCACCCTTGGCCTTCTTGACGGGGGCGGCCTCCTCCTCATCACTGTCATCCGACGACGAGTCGCTCGAGGAGTTGCTCGAAGAGTCATCAGACGACTCCTCGGCCTTCTTCTCGGCGCCCTTCTTCTCCTCGACCTTCTCGTCGTCCGAGCTCGAGTCGTCACTCGAATCATCGCTCGAGCTGGACGAGGACGAGTCGCTGTCGCTGCCGCTCTCCTCCTTCTTCTCCTCGACGACCTTCTTGACCTTCTCGGCCTTCTCCTTGACCTCGGGAGCAGCCTCTCCCATCACGACGTCCTTGACGTGCTTGGCGGCGTCCACGACCGAGATGACGGCGTTGGCGGCAACCTTGGCGACGGCCGAGCCCGAGACGGGATCCTCGGAATCAGAGTCGGAGGAGGAAGACGAGGAAGAGGACGAGGAATCGCTGTCCGAGGAGCTGGACGAGCTCTCCGAGTCGGAAGAGTGGATGGTAACGGTAGCAGTGGTGGCGGAGGAGTCGGACGAGGTGGAAGTAGACTTGCTGGCCTTCTTGGACTTCCTGTAAGACGATACGCGAAGCAGCGCCGAAAGTTGATTAGCGTTCTCGTTTCTAGTCGGCCGACTCTGCCTTCGGCTGTAGTTTGCGAGAACTTGAGCGAGCGGGTAGATAGGCTGTACAGCACCTTCTGTACCGGTTCCCCAGCAAAACGAGCACTTACTTTGCCTTCTCAATGTCAACCTTGGCCCTCACGAGAGGGACGAGCTCCTTGCCCGAGCACTCCTTACTCTCCTCCTCGACCTCGTTGCCGAGGTTGGCGGTAGCCTTGTTGAGCTCCTTGGTGAGAGCTGCTGCCGACTTGGGCAGCGATTGAGCGACCAGGAAGGCGTGGATGAAGATGTGCGTTTCTGCGAGCGAGCGCGCAAAAGTCAGCTCGAGAACAGCGAGCTGCAGTGTAGTAGACTGGGACTCACGGCGGATGGCTTCTTGTTGAGGGTCCATCGCTGCTGTAGGGTGTTACTCAGAGAACGAGGTGAGAGGTGGGGAGAAGGAGAGCTCGAGCGGCGGCCAGGGTTTTTCAGCTCGAGCTTCGCAGGGCGGGGTACAGGTCGCGGTCTCGCTGCAGCCTCAAGATCAAGCAAAAAGGAAGATTACACCAGTATAGTTCAAAACGAGAAGAGAAAAGTACCAGATCCCGAGCCCCCTCCCTCCGCCTTCAAGCAAGTACAATACAGCCCCTCCCCTCCCTTGCGCCGAGCACGTCCATCGCAAGCTGTAGTCGTCTATTGGTCAACTGCGGAAGGGAGGGAGGGTCAGTACCGGTCTGTAGACGTTGACTGAACATCACAAACTCACCCTCCTGGAACCTCGCGCGCTTGCCTTCCCTCTCGTTGCCCTGCACCACCTCCAATCCACGCTTGCCCTCCTTCTCCAACGCGATACCTTGCAGCATCTCGACGTAGTCGTGGTCTGTATTTCGTTAGGAGTGTCAGCACATCGCTCGGGGTGAAAAAGAGGCAAGGACGGCTCGACTCACCCGAGATTCCCATCGCCGAGAAGGGGTTGATCACGTTGCCCTCCTCTCCGACAGTTGAGACGGCGAGAGCATCCTGGATCTGGTTGTCGGTGAATCCGAGCGCACGAGGAATCTCGGCCATCTGCTGCATGACCTTGAGGTGGATGAGATGCTTCTGTGGACGACGAAGGGAGGTCAGCGGTTGAATCGAGAGGGCAAGCTGAGGGCGGGGACGAACCTCGAGCATGCCGAGAAGACCCTCCTTGGTGAAGGGCTTGGGAAGGATGTCGTTCATGCCTATTTGTAGATGCGAGAGGAGCGAAGAAGGAGGTCAGCTCGTGGCGAGAGATGAAACGGCGACGCTGAGCAGCCACGCACCATGCGAGAAGTATGTCATGATCTCGTTGGGACCCGAGTTACTAGTCATGGAGATGATGGGCGTCATGGGGTCGAATTGACGGATGAGCGAGGTCGCCGAAACTCCTGCGAAAGGGCGAGGGAAAAGGGTCAGCTTTGAACGCCGTTTCAAGCAGCGGTTGGAACGCACCATCGAGGTTGGGCATGACAATGTCCATCAAGACGAGGTCGTACTTTTGCAAGTTCATCTGTAAGCGCGAAGCGAAGTCAGCTTCCATCTCGGCGCTCGATTCGACGTCCAAACTCACCTTGTTGACCGCACTGACTCCATCCACCGCGACATCAATCGAGCAACCAAACACCTCCAAGAACTTGGAGCTCAACTTCCTGCACACGGCATCATCCTCGACGAGCAGCACACGCGGCGGTACGGCCCATCCGGGGACGTAAGCCTGTCTCCTCGCAGCGCCGGGACGATCATCGGCCGAGTCGGGACGAGGCGCATCGGCGGGAGCGTTGGGGTGTTGGAAGTGCTGTGGAGGAGGGTGGGAAGGAGGCTGCTGCTGCTGCTGCTGTTGCTGCTGCTGCTCGTGCGAAGGGCCGCCGTGCTGAGGTGGAGGAGGTCCGCCGTGCGGAGGCTGATGACTGCCATCCGGTCCGCGGTATCCATCATCCCTTCCTCCGTAGCCCGGGGGTCCTCCTGGTCCTCCGCCGTTCTCTTCCCTCCTTCCGCGCGAGACGTCGAGGTGTCCGAAGCCGGGAGGAGGGGGCATGGGCTGGAAGGCGCCTCCGGAAAGAGAAGCACGGCGAGAGAGGTCGGCCATCTGCTCGTACGAGGCGCGAGCGACTTCGGTGTAGGTCGAGATGAGCTTTTGAGCTTGCGAGGAGGGGACAAAGTCGGATTGAGGTTGACCGGGGTTGGAAGCCGCCTTCTGGTCTGTTATGCCATAGAGAGCTCAGCTCTTTCGGTCTCGAGTCGAATGAGATGGAACACTCACCCGCCTCGAGGTTGACGAGGTACTGGATGAGGTTCTGCATGAGCTGATCCTGCGCGACCATGTTGCGCTGGAAGTTCATCATCTCGCCGATGACGGCCTGGTAATCTTGCGAGAGGCTGTTCATGTGTTGCTGCATTCCTTGCTGACTGCGATGAAGCTGGTCGAGCTGAGCTTGCAGGCCCGAGAGGTCGCCGCCCGTGAGCATCGGGTCGATGGCTCCTCCAGGTCCGCGCCCGCGAGCGGGTTGAGGGGTGGACTTGCGAGGAGCGGGAGCCTTGCGCTGTGGTGGATGGACAGGTCAGATTCATGTTCAATGTGCGAAGGAATGGCGAGGTGTAGGGAGGAGAGAAGTTGGGGAGGAGGAAGGGCTGGAGAGGAAAGGCGCGAGTCGCTCACCTTGATGTTCTCGAGCGAAGACTTCATATCAGCGCGGAAGCTAGGGTGCTTGAACTCCCAGGTCTGTTCGAGATGAAGAGGGAAGAGGTTAGCTCTCGGCTCCTCGGCGCACCTTCGGCGCTCAGAGAATCGGCGAGACTGCGACTCACGTGCTCCCCGTACGGGCTCCCTCCCTCCTCGGGGTTCTTAACCTTGTGGAAGTCGTACTTGTTGAGCTGACGAACGAACGAAGCAAAGTTGGAGTGCTTGAAGTGGAGAGGGAGGATCGAGCGAGTGAACGAGTTCATGTCCTGTTTAAGGCGAAGGTCAGCGACGACGATCAGAGGGGGCAAGGAAACGGGCGGCTCACCTTGACGACGAAGGAGTCTCCCGAATACCCCCAGCTGACAATGTCGGTGAACTGGCCGTCTTCGAGCATCCTGCGAAGGGAGAGAGCGAAGTCAGTCGGCGAACGAGCTGCGGAGGGTCCGTCGGTCATGGGGCGGCATTGAAACGCCGTCTATGAGGTGCCGGACTTCACGAGCACGAGAGAAATGAACCACTTCCTCCCAAGCTACGCGAAAGACCGGCACCTCGGAGACGGGATCTCGAGCGCCGTTCGATGACCGTGGCAGCTGAAGCAAGACCATTGGGGCCCTCGAGTCACGTCGGAACAAGATTATCAACAACCAACACGACCGCCTAGAAAGCATCTCGAGTAGGCGAGCTGGAAATTGAGTCTCGGCGACGAGTCGAAGGTGAGAAGGCGAAGAGCCAGCAACGATCAAGAGAACCTCATTGAGGACAGACAGCTAGCTGTCCATCCTCCCACTCGAATGCTGCTCTACATCGCTGCCGGCTTCGAACTGCGCTGCTCTCGAGAACCGCGCGTCTCATCAACGACGCGCCGTCCGCTCCCCTCCTCGGCGCCGGCACCAGCTGATCCCCTACGGCTCCCACCAGCAGTGATAGACCTTAAACATCGAAACGCACCATGCTACTCACCTGTAGAGCTTCTTGACAAACTCTGAAGCGCCTCCCTTGCCCTCCTTGGCTCCTCCCGTCGCGGGCTTCTCATCGTCCTCCTCATCATCGTTGGCGGCCTTGCGCTTGCCGCGCGTAGAAGCGCCTGGCCCTCCACCGAGCTCGGGAGGGTTGAGAGCGAGGTTGGGGTCGTAGCGCCCTTGGAGGTCGGGAGGGTTGAGCCCTGGGGGAGCGTAAGAGTGGGGATGATGAGGGTGGTAGTCGCCGGGTCCAGACATGCTGCTAGTTGTAGTCGATTAGATGCTTGTACGGTTCTTGAGCTGCTGAGCTTGAAGCTGTTGCGCTCTTGCTGAGCTTGGAGCTGTCGAAGGGCGAGGAGAGGTGGCGGGTTGCTGAGCTTGGTGAGAGGTTGCTGTACTACAGAGTCTTTACGGTGGTAGAACTGTGTAGCTGTGTGTGCTGTAGGAGCTGTAAGAGAGCCCTCTTTGAAGAGAAGCGAGGCTGGCGACGAAGGGGAGGAGAGCAAGCCTCGTTCGACCTCGAGCTTGAGGAGGGGAAGGGGCAGACTTGGAGCCTTTGCTGTAGGTGATTGCTCCTGCTCTTCGATAGCGGGTCGAGTGGTGGTGACGTTGAGGTGCGAGTAGGCAGCAAGAAGACAACCAGCTCCTCTCGACTCCACAGCAGGTCGAGGCCTTGCCGACGAGGAGACACAGTCGAGACTCTTCCGCTGCGAGAGAGGATGGGCCGAGATGCTCGAGCTGGCGGGAAGAGTCGAAGGAATTGCTGCTGCAGGTCAAAGTTTCCCTTCTGATCGAATTTGCAATGCATTAGACTCGAGTTGAGATCGAGCGGAGACTCGCAATCGGCGGTGAGGGGCGCTTCGGCGACGGTTCGTTCGCCGAGCAGCGGCGGAAGAGGCGTATTAGCGCGCAATCCCTTGATGTGTGTGAGGTAGGGAGAGAGCGGAGACAGTACTACACAGCCAGACTAGTCCCGTCCAGAACAGCAGACTTTTCACTCGACGGTGGCAGGGGGACTTGGGAGTCGAGCGAGTTGCGAACCGAGAGCTGAACTTGCGCGCGGTTGTACTCTGCTACGGAGCAGCTGACGGGTGCGAGGGAGAGTGTGTGTAGTTGACCACACTTCAAACTACTTTCCGAGCTTACTGAACTACAGAACGGACCAAGTTGACTGCCCTGAGTGAGAGTCGGCTCAGAGTTGCACGCCCAACTTGCGGAGAACGTAGAGCTGTGACAGAAGGGTGCAGCGGGTCAGTTCAAGTTGTGTGTTGCTGTACAGACACAGGACTTGCTGTCGACGCCACGCACGTAGACCAAGTCACTGCAAAAGAGCTCAGACAAGACTTGCCTCTGACACGAGCGCCGAGTTTACACCGAGAGCTGAGCTGCAACGGCAAGACTTGACTGAGCTACAGAAGCTGGGTTGAGCAGCTGTGAGAGTGCACTACAAGCTGAGACTACAGGAGAACTGCTGGCCTGCGTAGTTGAGGGAGAACGGCACCCAACCCGAAAACGATGGTTAGGGTTACGGCTGCTTGTGCGAGACACCTGCTGAACGGGAGACTAGCCCTATCGGCCGCCGCTTGGCTCCTCATTACACCGCTAGCCTTCAAAAAATGAAATAGCGCAGGAGCCCTCGAGCTCGACTCCCGCCGTTGGCGCCCTGTGGCGACCAGCCGGATCTCGGCCTAGAATCCAGCTGGCGAGATTGCCACCTGGAAACCAGGCAAGCAGCCGCTGTAGGATCCCCCTCATCACTACGGACGGGATGCTTCCGTGTTGATCAACTGTAATCCTGCCGTTCAAACTGCTGGAGCCCATGAGCAGAAAGCGAGAGACCTCTCGGTCGCCGAGGGCTTCGCCTTCGCGGTCTCCCTCTCCCCTGCGAGCGCAGTGACACACCTCTTTCAACGCGTTCCAGCCCCGCTAATATCTTCTAAACCGACGCCCTTCTTCATCCTCGCCGTCCTCAACTACTTCTTCTCCCTCTCTCTTCCGCCGAATGCCGCCTCCCCAGCCCTCCGCCGCCTGCCCACTCCCTCCTCTGCCCATCGCCACAAAAGCCGGCCCATACCCTGCTACAAAGTCGACTCCCCCACCCGTGTCCCTCCCATCCGTCACCTCCGCCCCTCGCGATCGAGAATCGGCCAGGGTTGGGTTGGGGTTGGGGTTAGGGTCGGGTT
>JACWFO010000114.1:0-26182 GCA_019775505.1 Leucosporidium yakuticum
TTTGGGATGTGAGATGTCAAGAGGCAAGAGTTGCCATCCTTAACAGCAGACGTCCTTCAACAAAGAGCGACGATGGCTGAGTTGAGTGCGAAGGGGGGTCTGATCCTCGGCGAGAGGAGACGGAGAGGGGGGCTGATGTCGAACTGAGCCGCAGGAGGTGGATGTCCGTTTCTGATGAGCAGAGGAAGTGGTACAGAGGGAAGAGCTGTACTCGTGTAGAGACGTGGTGAAAGCTGTAGCAAAGCAGAGCAAGTCAACCGACTCGAGTCGAGGCTTCCCCTTTCTGCTCGGCGCGATCTCGAAAGAGGCCCTTGCGCTCTTCAGCAGGTGCCCCTCTTGGCCTCACTGTAATCCATCAAGCTTTCATCAAAGGACATCATTGCCTCTTGTCTCTCGTTTCTCTCTGATGCCCCGTGAGAGCGAGCACAGACAAGGCGGGCCCTCACCTCCAGCGATCCCCCTTGCGAAGGGCGAACAAAGAGCAAAGGTCGGAGGTGCGTATGGAGCTGGCTGGGGAGACGAAGCGAGATAAGATCATTATCGTGTACTAGAATACTCAAGACTACCTCAAATGCGCCTTCCTCGCCGCTTCCAAGCTCTCCTTGACCGCGCCGAGATACTCGGCGAGGACCCTCTTCGTCGCTTCCACCTTCGGCTCGGGCAGCTGCTTCCTCAAGCTACCCTCCTCCACCTCGTGCGCGACTTCCCCAAGCCCTTCAACCCTACTCGCCGTGCGGAAGAGCCTCTTTCCCCCGCTCGCGTCCTTCTTGCGCGCCGACTCCTCGGCCTTCTCCTTCTTCTGCTTCTGAACCTTCCGCCTCTCGCCATCCGCTACACCCTTGACGTCTCCCTCCGCGAACCACGCCCAATCGAGGCTTCCCTCGGCGCCCGCTACTCCCTCCCTTAGCTCATCAACGACCGAGCGGTCTTGAGCCAGGAGCTGCTCGTATAAAGCATCTCCGTCGAGACCAGCTCCCTCCCCATCTACGCGAAGGAGGTCGATACGTAGGCAGATGTCGGAGTATGCCTTCCTGTAGCGAGTCCAGCGAGCGAGGGAACGAGCTTCGGCGAGAACGGCTTGCTGCTGCTCGCCGGGCAGGGAGGCGAGGAGACGATCGTAGTTGACCCCTGCGCGTGCGTTGGAGGAAGGCGACAGACGGCTGGTGGAAGCTGATCGAGTCGAAGGAGAGGAAGGGGGAGGAGCGGCGGGGACGCCGTGGTTGATGAACGAAAGGCCGGACTTGCACCATTCAATGAGAGGGTCGAGGAGGGTGCCACCATTGCTCGACTGTGGTGAGATCGTCAGAGGCGGCAAGAAGCGATCGAAGGGTCAACGCTCACCAGCTCGTGAACGAAGAAGTACAAGTGCTGCTCGTGCCGAGCAGCGAGCTTGATGAAATCCGAGGGCTCTGCGAACGGCGCGGAGGACATCAGTACGCACCCTAAAATTCAGGCGTGAGCGAGTCGTAGACTCACCCTTGTGTTCCGAAAAGGCGGTCGCGATCAGATCATCGAGGAAGGCTTGAAGGTCACCGAGCCGAGCAGCGAGGTTGGAGGCGTTGGCGACCTTGTAGATGGTGTCGTAGAAGACGGCGATACTGGCGTGAAGGATCCGAGGCGTGTTGGACTCCATAACGAGCTCGAGAACCTGCTCTCGGTCCCGCTTTCGGCAGTAGGCGCTGATGGGAGAGCGCAGGAGGAGGTCAGCAGAGGAATCAAGCGACAGAAAAGAGGAAGAGACGTACGCCAAAAGATCCTTGAGGTCGACCAAGCGAGAAGCTGAGCCTTGAGTGCTCGTCGAGCCTTTCGCGCCCGCCTCGCTCTTCGCGAACTCGGCCTGCCAGTCCTTGACGAGATCGAGCTCCTCGCGAGTGCCGTGGTCGCGCAAGATAGACAAGAGGATGTCCTCGTTACTCAATCCTGCGAAGAACCGAGGTGTCAGCACATCGTCCTTCCGGCGAAGGCGACTGACTCACTTGCTGCCTCGCGAGTCGCCGCTCGCTGCGTGTAGGAAGCGTAGACGTGCTTCTGAAGGGCGTCGCAGATCGAGTCGTGATTGATCTTAATGCGTAGAGCGTCCACGAGCTTCTTCTGCATCCTGACACCTCCATGGCAGACGATGGAGAAGATGCTGCAAAGCGAGGAGACGTTCAGCGGTTGGTCTAATCGCAGTTGAGAGCTGAAAAGCTTACCGCTGAAAGAGTGAAGGCTGTCCGATGGGCTGTCCGAGGAAGATTTGGACGATGGCGCGGATCGCGAGTGTTGGATTGACGAGCGAGAGGCCGAGCTTCATCGCCGCGTAAGGTAGGAGGTCGTGGAAGCTGGTAGCGAGGAGAACCAGGTCAGCAAAGCTCGAGTACCGAATGATACCAAGGACCGAGAGTACCTTTTGAGGATGTTGAGGATCTCCGTCGCATGCGAAGAAGAAACGAAGAGGTAGCTGCGAAAGCCGAGGATTAGCGGTCGTTCTCACGTCAAAAGCGCAAGGACGTACTGAAGAGCATACGCGACCCAGATTCTCGCCCAGATCTGCGCGTTGCGATGCGATTCTGGCAGAGCAGTGAGGTTTGGGATCTTCTTGACGAGGGCGATAGACTTGTCAATCTCGTCTACAGGTGTCAAGAAGGTTAGCATGCTACAGAGGCGTCGGAAAGAACGAGATTACTCACCTCCTTCAATCAACGCCCCGCGATACATCGACCAAGTCGTCCTCAGCTTCTTTCCCTCCTTCCCAACCTGCACCCACTTAACCCTCGTTGCTTCGGCCTCCTTCTCCTCCTTCTCCCCCGCGACGAGCCACCCCTCCAACTCTTTGGCATCCGCAGGCTCTGAAGACGCGAGGAGGAACGCCTCGAGCAAAGCCCGCGCCTCGGCGAGAACGGACGAGTCTTCGGCGATCGCAGGCGGAGGAGCGGAGAGGGCGATGGTGAGGGAGCGAAGGTACTGCTGGATAAGAGCTCGAGGTGGGTTGGTGTCGTGCGAAGGAGTAGATGGAAGGAGCGGGAGAGCGAGCGAGTTGTTCGAGTCGAGGGAGGTGAGGGTCGCCGAAAGTTTGAGGAAGGCAGACCACCGGCGAAGGACGAGGTAAGTTGGGTTCGGCGAGACGACGAGTACGCGCGAGACGATCAAGAAGGCCTGTCGACGCTTTAAATCTGAGCCGAGTCCTCCTAGGGCCAAGACGAGTGAGGAAAGCTCAACTCACCCGCTCTCCTCGATCTTCCTCCTCCGAAACGATCGCCGACCAAGCATTGTAATCCGGCGGTCGATCTGGATGCTCCGTCGTCCACATGCTGTCCATGCTCCCCGGGACGAGGTGGTCGATCCTCCTCATCACGGCGATACTTGGTCGAGAAGGCGCTGAACGACCGGCGGGCGGAAGGCAGGTGCTGAAGTAGGTGCCGAGGATGCGGGTGAAGCCCATCGAAAGCAGTCGTCTTGGGAAAGGTGAAGGGCGTCAGTGAATCTCGCCTAGAGCGAAGCGCGCCCTCGCCGCCGAGCTCACCGTTTCGTAACCTCCGACCGCTCAATCGTCGTGCTGAGGTCCTTCTCGGCGAACGAATCCCAAAACGGCTGGATCTGGTCCGTCCAGTACTCGGTCTTGGCTAATCGCAGCGCTGGTAGGTTGTAGATGAATCTTCAAGAAGGGTCAGGGATTGCTCGCTCGCCGCGCGTCCAAGCCGCGACTCACCTCCAGTACAAGTACTTGAGCACAGGGCTCTGCTGAACGTCTCCTTCCTCCCAGTTGTAGTCCTCCCAACCGCTACCCGGCGCCTTCCCAGCCCCTCCACTCCCGGAGAAGTAGCCGAAGAGCCCTCCACTGCTGGACGCCGAGGGGTCGATAGGGCGCGAGTTGGGGCCGACGGGGTGAGGAAGGAAGGGAGGACCATACTGAGTTAGACAGCCAATCTGGGAGAGAGTCGATGCTTCCTTTTGGATCTCGAGGCTGTTGGAGTGAGTCGAGATCAGCCACCGAAGCTGCGAGCCAGCCAGCGCCGAAACGACTCACTTGACGAAGATGCGGTTGAGGTGATGCCGGTCTTGCGGTGTAAGCTCCAAACCTGATCCTTCTACCTCTACATCCCTTGCAAGAGCTTTGGGAACCTTCGAGTTCCTCTGCTCGCCGTCCTCGTCGTCTGACCATTTCGTAGCGAGGGGCGGCGCGGCCACAATCCCGCTCGCTCGTCTCGAGTCGAGAGAGGTAGTCTTGCTGGACTGGATCGACGCTGTGTGCGGAGGATCTCGAGGAGGTACTGGCTTGGGCGCCGCGACGAAAGGACGAGGGGAAGAGGGCGGCAAGGAGGGCGGAGATTGCGCCGAGCTGGCGTTCGACTTGCGACGAAGCTTGCGAGGGCCTCGCTGAGGCTCAGAGGAGAATTGAGGTGCGTTGTAGGTTGTTGAGAATGTGCTTGTGAGTGGTGGACTGGCGTTGAGGCTTCGTCGGCGAAGGACTGAAGGGGACGATGGGACGCTCGTTCGAGTCGAGGAGGGTTCGGCTGGAGGTGAGGGAGCAGGAGGTGATGATTCGAGTGATGGAGATGATGGTGGAGAAGCTGCAGTCGATTCCTTGCTGGTTTTGCGATAGTCGACGATGGGTGGAGAGTCGATGACGGAGAACTATAGGCGGTTCGAGCCATTAGTATCGTACACGAGCTCACTCGATGGCGCGGAAGGCTCACCAATACACCTCTATGAGCCTCTGACTGCTGCAGCTCGCCTTCAGCGTGTACTGCCTCGCGTGACGGCGCTTGAGACGCCGTTTCCGCCTCGACGAAAGCGACACTCTTCCTCCTGACCGGCTTGCTAGCAGTAACAGAAGCATCTGTAGCAGCTTCTCTTTCCTTCGTGACCGCCTCGGCCTCGACTGGCGTGGTAGGAGTTGAAGAAGCGGTCGTGGCGGGGCTCGAGGCGTCAGAGGTGAGGGGAGGTGAACTCGAATCGCCTGTAGTATCTTGCTGTGCTCGTGCGCCTTTGCGCGAATAATCGATGAAACCTGCCATGCTTGCTGCTCGGCGAGATGACGAGGAAGTGGTCGGAGGGAGAGAGCGACCGGCGAACGGCGAAGGTCAAGTCGACTTCGCCGGCAAGGCATCTCGCGGTCGACGATGAGTCTCAGCGGGCAATGAAGGCAAGTAGAGAAAGGGATGACGCTTGAGTGAAGCCCACGAGTGATGATGAGCAGCTCCATTCGCTCAAACCAGCCCAACCCAGTTCGGCGATTGTTTCTCGTCGCCGAGTCGCCCGTCGTCGAGTCTCGTGGTGAAGTGAAGCAGCTTCTACGACCTCGACACCGTCTCGCCAATCCTCTCGGTAGCCACCATTCGGATTGGGATGGAAACCTGGTCTAGTTTCCACACCTTGGCACGTCCCGTCGCTCTCCCGCTCCCTGCGACTCTCCCAACACCCAAATCCCGGTCCTCCGTAGCGCAATACACACAACGATACGCGACAATTTTAGATGGTCGTGTCCTAATTTCCCCGCGAAATGTCAGCACAGCTTCACAGCAAGCGAAGAGAGCTCGGCGGAGACTCACGTAGGCAACGGGGGCAAGGGTGAGGGGAAGGTTGTTCTCGGTCGAGATGGTGCGCGACTCGCGGGGGGCAGCCGGCAGACGCTTGAGGAGGACGGTCTCTCCCTTGGCCTTGGCCTCCTTCTTGGCGGCGGCGTTCGACTTGACACGGTTGAGGAAGTCTGCGAGCGCCGAAGGACCGAGGTCAGCTTCCTGCTCCATCTCCGTTCTCCCTCCGACATAGTTCTCCCAGCTCGTAATGAATAGCTCGACGCACCATCACGGCACTTGGAGTGCTTGACGTGCTCAACGCGGAGGTTGACACGCTTCTCCATGTAGCGGTTGCCGACGACCTTGTAGACGATGACTCCAACGGACGAGGGGGTGACGTTGTAGACAATGCCGGTGCGTCTGATGGTGGTGTAATGAGGCGAGAGAGGTGTAGAAGGATGTGTGTATGATGGAGAGGGCGAGGGAGGCGAGGAGGATCGGAGCGAGCATGCGGGGAGGGGTTCAAGGTCAGCGAACGGCTCCCGAGGCTCGAGAAAGAGCTACAGAAGCAGCGACGCACCCGTGGTAGTACTTGTGGGGCATACCCTTCTGCTGGGCGGCGTTGGCCTTGATGTCGACGATGTCTCCGACGCGGTAGGTGATGAGGTAGGTCGAGAGAGGGATCATTCCCTTGTTCTTGAACGAACGCTTGAACATGTGGCGCGTGCGCGCGCGCATTCCGAAGGAGTGAGGCATGGCTAGTTAAGGGCTGTTGCGATGGTAGAAGGAAGGAGAGGTTAGCGACCGCACTCCACTTCGGCTTTCGAGTCGTGTGGCTTCTCGTCCAAGTCCAGCAAACGGGCAGCAATTCGACTGGGATGTACGTCTCCACCTGCGCCTGCAGCATGGTAGTCCCAGCGAGACGCTCGCCCGCCTGCCAAACCCTTCCTAGCCTGCGCCTGCCCGCTGTCCCTCCCAACTGCGCTCAACGGCGAGCCTGCCGTCGTACAGCACAACGAGCGCTACGACGACATGCATCGAGAGCACATCCTCCTGCTCCCGCTGCTGCTGAGGCGTACGGGCAGCGGTTCCCCCTGCAAACAGCGGCTCGTCGCTCCCTCCTGGCTCGCTGCCCGTCCATCACAACGCCCTGCAGCCTCCGTTCGACGTCCCAACAGCGCATTCCTTCCACATGAACCGCCTGAAGAAACCCCTGCAGCCTGCCTAGTCGTAGCATAGCCGGGGGGCGGTCGAAAGTTGGCGGCGAGCAAATTTGGTCGAGGGAGGAGGGGAGGGGTGTGACGAGACTTACGCTGTAGGGGGATAGGGTCAGCGGGTCGTACCAACGATTCTACAGGGCTGTAGACCTACAGGAGCGGAGTGGCCTAAACGAACGCGGAGCCAAGGTGAGGGCGAGTCGTTTTCGAACTGAGGCCTCGAGAGAGAAAGGGGCTCTTACAACTTCACCCTCTTACTTCTTGCCTCGCATTCCACTACAGCTCTTGCACCTTGCTCTTCGAGTGTTCTGCTTGTTACTGCTTTCCGACTCTGCTTTCGCTGCACCTCAACACCTCCCTTCGACTCGGCAAGCTCGGCTGAGTTTCGCTGTTCTTGGGGCGCTTTGAACGGGCTGGATGGATACAGGTGATAAGGAGTAAGCTGGGTTAATCGTTGTACCACTACACAGCTTCAGGATCGGCTGCAGCGTTGTCTCGGCGCTTCGTTCGCTGCCTCCGTCGCTTTCCTCCAACTCGCTCTTCACCCCACCCCTCGCTGCTCCCAGAGGGGCGTTCTTCGACCACAGAACTAGCCCTGGATACCTCGGCATGCTCTCCTGCTACGCCGAACGCTCTCGTGAATTTCTCCAGCGCCGCCGCCGAGCTGGAGCTCTCAACCCCTGCAGCACAATTCTCCGCTCGCTCTCGACGCACGTCGCCTGGTTCAATAAAGCTCGAAAAGCCTTGTGGGGGCTTACCAACTCTGGCTCCATCAAGCCTTGCACCCACCTCGCAGCAAGCGACCGGCCCCCCGGCTCTCGGAGAAGGGTTTCTGAGCTGGTAGCGCTCCCGCTTGCGAGTGGGACTTTGTAACAGCTGTCAGGTGAGCTCCTCGTAGATTGATTGGGGGCCCCACTAGCGGGGTACAAAGAGCGACAGCTGAACCTCTCTCTCCTTCCCTCCCTTGCTCGTCGACCGCCTTCGCCGAACCCTCGTCGTCGTCGCCCTTCTCGCCCTTCCCGTCCTTCTCACCCTTCGCCGGAGTAGGTAGCCAGCTCAGCTCAAAAACACCTTATTACACCTACTCACTCACTCGTCTCCTCGCTAGACCACCAGCTCCCTTCACGATGGGATTCGGGATCCTCGCCGACAAGCACCTCTCGCACGTCCCCGGCACCGTCCTCCTCGTCGACCGGGAGAAGCTACCTACCATCTCTGGAGACCCTTCTCGCCTCAAGCATGACCCCAAGAACCCCGACGTCGTTCTCGTTCCTCAACCTTCGGACGATCCGAACGATACGCTCAACTGGACTCGCAGACGCAAGTTCTGGGTCATGATTTGTATCGTGTATGGATCTGCGCTCGTTGGGGCAATCGGACCCCTAATTTCTCCTGTAGGTTCCTCTCTCTTCCTCACAATGACCGGGCAGGCAGCTAATTCTTGTCTCGCCCGCTTCCTATCCCGCTCCGTCTGTTTCTTCGTGTGGTCCTCCACAACAGGGTCTACTCGTTATCTGCGAAGACCTCGGTATCACTCTCACCGAGGGAGCTCAGTTCAGTGGCGCCCTAGTCCAAGGTCAGTTAAGCGCCAAAGCAACTCGGCGACCTCGGCTTACGCCCTCCTCGCACCGCAGCCATCGCCATCGGAACCTTCTTCTCCGCCGCTGGAGGCACAATCTACGGTGGTCGACCCATGTACGTCTCCACTCACTCGAGCGAGTATCAGCTCCTTCTGACCCTCTCAAACCTCGGCGCAGGTATACGATCGCCGGCATCCTCCTCTTCGTTACTTCGATTTGGTGCGCCGTTGGCAAGACGTACCCCAGCATCCTTGCTGCTAGGGTCATCGCTGGATTCGGGTGAGCAACTCTCATCTCCGCCTTCTCAGAGACTCGAGCTGACTTTCGCCCGTTCTCTGTGCTTCTCGCCTCGCAGAATGGCGCCTCTCGAAACCCTCGTTCCCGCCACGCTCTCCGACATTTTCTTCGTCCACGAGCGCGCGACAGCGCTGGCTGTCTGGTCGACTGCTCTCGGCCTAGGAATCTCGGTCACGCCCTTTGTCAAGTGCGCCGAGGTTGTCTCTGCTCTCCTTTCGGCGACTTTGCTAACCTTCTTGCCCCTCGAAGTGGTGTCGTTATCGACAAGATTGGGTGGCGTTGGTGCTTCTGGCTGATTGCCATGCAGTTCGCCATCATGGTCGTCATCTTCTACCTCTTCGTTCGTCTCTCTTCCTCTCCCGTCCTTCTCCATCTCAATGTGCTCGTGTGCTGACCTCCCCGCGCTCTTTTAAGGTCCCCGAGACGCGCTACATCCGCGCTTCAGTGCACAACCTCGACACAGGCAGCAATGAGAAGATCAACGAGCTCGTCGGCGATGGTGCCGACTCGCCTCAATCGCCTTCGGTCGACGTTGCTAAGGACGAGTCGGGAGACATCGTTCACCTCGAGCATGGGAGGGCGGATATTCCGCCTCTCAAGACATTCAGGCAAAGTGAGTCCAGACGAGATGAGGGGGTGGGCGAGGAAGGTCGTCGCTCTTGACCAGCGCCGAAGCTGACTGAACTCCGACGTCGCTCTTCTGCAGACCTCGCCATCTACACTGGTCGCAAGTCGCCGAAGGGTTTCTGGAGGGTGTTCTTCCGTCCCTTCTCGGTCATGTTATCACCCGTCGTCCTTTGGGCTGCTCTCATCGTGAGTTCTTCGCGATCGCTCGGCGCCGAGATGCGCCGCTTCGCTCTCACTCGCTGATCTCCTCGTTTACACCATACAAGTATGGGACGACGTCGGCTCTTTTCGTAGTGCTTTCTGTGCTCCAATCACAGATCTGGGCTTCCCCGCCCTATTTCTTCAACGCCGAGCAGGTCGGCTACACCGGAGCTGGTCAGTCGGGCCCGAGCACTTCGACGGCGATCTAGCTGACCTTAAGCGCTACAGGTGGACTCGCTCTCTTCTGGGTCGGACTACTCGAGGGCCCTCTGCTCGACTGGATCGTCAAGAAGATGGCTCAACGCAACCATGGAGTCTTTGAGGTGGGCCAAGGCTTTCTTCTTCCTTCTCTCTTGCGCTAGCCAATCCAGCTCTTCCCCATCTATCATAGCCCGAGTTCCGTCTCGTCTTCATCATCCCCCAAGTAAGCCACGATCGCTCGAGCTTGGCGCAAGACATCGCTGACCCCTCCTGCCTCGACAGCTCATCCTCCAGGTGATGGGACTGGTCGGGTGGGGTATCTCAGCCAAGCGTGGCGATCACTGGATCGTACCCGTCAGTGAGTCGCCTTCATCCTCACTTGCTTCTCGCTACTCTTCTCATCGATGAAGCTCACTCCCGAGTTGCTTCCCAGTCTTCTCCACCCTTTTCTCGCTCGGACAAGGATTCGGATCTCTTGCTTCTACCTCATATGTCATCGACGCTCACCGAGAGCGTGCTGCTGAAGGTGAGTTGCGAGCCGAGCGAGACGGAGCGCCGAGCTGACCTTTCCGCGTCGCCCAGTCTTCACCGTCATCACGCTTTACAAAGTGAGCTTCCCGTGTTGCCTACGCTTTCTGAACGCTCTGACTAACTCCTCCTGCTCTCTCAGAACACCCTCACCTTCGCGTTCACTTGGTGCGCGCCTTCGAGCTTTCGCCCTCCATCGCCGCGCTGACCTCTCCCCTTCCTAACCGCTCAGGTTCGTCAACTCGTGGCTCCAGAAGCAGGGGTGAGTAAATACCTTTATTTCAAAGCTTCAACCATCGTGCTGACGTCGTTAATCGTCCTTCCTGCAGAATGATGGCAGTTCTCGGCACTCTCGGCGGTCTCATCGCGGCCTGTTCGCTCACCACGATTCCTATGTGAGCTTCAGCTCCTCGGATGGAGGAGTAGTTACTGACCAATCCTTAACAGGTACATCTACGGCAAGCGTGCCCGCTCCTGGGTTCACCGAATGGGGCTCGACAAGGAGTAGGGATCTCGGTGGGAAGGGACTGAGAGGGTTGAAGGGCGAGGGAGGCTCAATATCATATCTGTGACTGACTCAAATGGAATCACAAGACTGTATGTGACCTGAACTCACGTCTTCGAGGTTCAGCGTTCGGCGAAGAGTAGCGAAGAGTACTGTTCGGAGGCGCCGAGGGAGAGAGCTTGAACCGAAGCAGGCTGCAGGAGAGCAGACTAGCAAAGGAGCAGATCTTAGAGCAGAACAAGCTCGATTCACCGCTACTTCGCCCACAGCTACAGAATCGACGACCCCCTTTCGAACCGGCCTCTTCGCCCAAGTTGCCGGAGACGCGGCTCTCCCTTCTGACAAGCTCACCTCGCCGACTCAACGACCAAGATGAGCGCCCGAGCGCCACTGATTGCGAGTGCTGTAACCTTTCTACGGGACCCTTCTACCGCCTCCTCCCCTCTCGCCCAACGAATCGGCTTCCTCGAGTCGAAGGGCCTCACCCCAGCCGAGATTGAACAAGCGCTCGCTCAAGCCAACAGCTCGGCCGGGCCTGTAGGATCACATGGCGGACCTCACGGCATGAGGATGCAACGCGAGTATGAGCGCGATTGGAGGGATTGGTTCATCATGGCCGTCGTCGGAGGAACGGTTGGCTATGTCGCAGTCAAGCTGGCTCAGGTGAGTGTCGCGCGAGAGTTGGGATGGGTTGATGTGGTACAGAAGAAGCGCTGGAGTGGGGTGGGCCGGCAGCGGAGTCGCTACAGAGTTGAAGCGACAGCAGCCGCGCTTGAGGGAGACGGAGGCAGCTGACAATCACGCCAACCCTGCTCTCGTCTCGCTGCTGGTTTAGCAGTGGGGTGAGGTGGGTGGAGACGATGTCCTGTGCCTCTGCCATCCTGGCAAGCTCAGCTCTGCAGTGCTGTCCGACACTGACAGCCAGACGCGTTATCGCCGTTGCTCGTCGAGCAGCAGCGCTCTCGTCACTGGTGCTTGAGAGTATCGCCCAGTGCAACAGCACGCTGCAATTACTGTACTCCCATTCGACCCTGAGCCTTCCTCTCTTGCACCGCGCTCGGCCACTCCGCTCGTCTCGCACACTCGCTGACCTCTCCCTCATCCATCACCACAGAAATTCATCGTCCCTCACCTCCAACCACCAGACGAGACCGACCTGGAAGCAGCACAGAAGGCGCTCGAAGCCAAGTACGACGAAGCCTCCGAGCTGCTCAAGAACCTTCAAGTCTCAACCGATTCGCTCGCCGCTTCGCTCGATGAGCAGAAGGCTGCCGTGGAGAAGGAGCTGGTAGAGGTACGGAAGGGTGTAGAGGAGATGAGAGAGGGCGAGCGGAGGAGGGAAGAGTGGAGCAAGAAGGTCGGAGAGCAGGTGGATGAGGTTGTCAAGGGACTGCCAAACGTGAGTTGTCCCTCCGTTCATTCGGTCGAGCTTTCGCTGATCCCGTAAACCCTACAGCTCATCGAGAAGCAAGCCACCTCGCAAGCCCAGTCCCTCACCGACCTCCAAACCGAGCTCAAGTCCCTCAAATCGCTCCTCATCGCTCGGCGCCCTACCCCCGCCGCCACCTCACCCTCCCCCATCCCTCCCGCTCACCCCAACACTCCCGCACCAGGAAACAACGTCATCCCACCACCCGCCAACCCTTACGCCCTCCCCTCCCCTTCCTCCCCCATCACCGAATCCGGCCGCGCCTCTCCCTCAGGTCTCGGCGCTCGCAAGCCTGGTATCCCAAGCTGGCAGATGCGCGGTACGGGAGCAGGACTCGCTGGATCTCAACAACCCCTCCCGGGCTCGGCGTATCAGACCCAGAGTCCCTCGGTCCCTGCTACCGCCCCTGCGCCGTCTACCGCCGTCGAGTCCAGCTCGAACGTCGAGGCGCCCAAGACGGAGGATACGAGCGCTAGTGGAGTGTTGGTGCAGAAGGAGGATGCTGGACCCGCATCGACGGTACCGGCAGTAGGAGGTAGCGCGGAGGCAAAGGTCGAGGAGGTCAAGGAGGGCGTATCCGCTTAGGAGCGTGCAAGGGATTCTGTATCGATATCAAACCGCTCGCCACTTCTTCAGCGAACGGAGAAAACTGAACTAGAACATGCTCGGTTACAAAACACTGCTCGTCTACAAAATCTTGGGCAGCTGAACCGTCGCGAAGCTATCCTCCCCCTCGGTCTTGCGAATGATCTCAAGGTCGATGAGGAGGCTTCCATCAGTGGTGATTTGAGTATCGATAGCGGCGAGATCCGAGTGGGTGAAGGAAACGACCGAGTGATCTGTCAGGAGTGAAGAAGGCGGTTAGCTTCGCCGACCGCGGGGAAGACGGGAGGCGAGCGAGAGCAAACTTACGCCAGATACCAGCGTGGTAGCATACGCCTTGCGCTGGGCTACTGACGAACACCTTGAGCGTACTCAGATCGGGCTTGCCATCTGTGGGAACGAGGCGAAAAGGTCAGCGCCTAGCTCGGCGTTCGCTTCGAGGCCGCCTCGGGGGTATCGAGAGCGCGTAGCCTCTTCCCCGACTTCAGAAGAATAACTCACCAGCTCCCGGTAGGCATCCTGCGACAATCATTCCTCCTCCCCTCGATTCAGGGAGCCCCTTCTCGCCGGTGAACTCCTCCCATTCGGATCCAGCCTTTGCGAAAGGGATGAAAGCCTGACTGGTAGCAGCATGGCGCTCGAGCATGCGGACCTATTGTCAAAGAGTTTGATTAGCCCTCACGACCCAGCGAAGCGGGCCGAGAGTCTCAAAGAGGCCATCCGCCACTTTTCGGCGAAGGCTCGGGCGACGAAACTTACCTCGAATTGACCTCCCAGCTCGAGGCCTTTCGGTGGGCCGATGCGGATGACCGAGATGGCGGTATGAGGAGTTCCTTGAGCTTCAGGCGAGCCAGCTGAAGGGTAATGAGAGGTGATGGGCGAGATCCGGTTGAACTTGTGGCCCTGCCAACGTACAGAAGAGGGTCAGCGATGTAGCAGAGCTCAAAGAGAGACGAGCTTACCGGGATGGGGTTGGCAGTAATCTTGTTGGTGATGACCGAGAGTGGCATCGTCGAGGGATCCTCGCTTCCCTGGATCACGTCGCCGTAGGGCGCCCAAGCTTCATGGGTGAGGGGTTGAGCAACGAGTGAGATGGAAGGCATGATGTTCAAGTAAGAGCAGAGAATGGAGAGCGCGAAAGAAGAGACCAAGCCTCAGCGTTTCGTCCTCTGCTCGCTCGTCGGTGGGCGGGTGGGGAGCGTGGAGGCGTGGGGGGCCGCTCAACCGCCCGAGACGGCAGCACATCAGTTTCGGTTACCGTCAGAAGAAGAGTCGACTCGAGATCTCGAGATGATAGATCTGTACTGAAAACGATTCGCTTGCTCTCCGTTCTCACTTTCGCCCTCGGTCCTCGAGCCGTTGAAGATATCGCCGAACCCTATCCTCGAAGCTCGATTCTCAAGCTAGACTAAAAGTACAAAGATCGCAATATACTCCTTCACAGCCACCACTGAATTGAAGGCCTTCCCGCACTCGCCTCGAAGGCGGTCAATCCCACCTTCGCATGATCAAGGGCCTCGGTGAAGAAGCGGAGGTCCTCACGACGACTAGCAGCGTCGCCCTCCAACGAAGTGGCCGTGCCCGCCGAGCTCCTCTGATCGTCGAGGTCCATGGGCATCCACGCGCGGACTCGCTGGCAGATCAGGTCCGCGTAGCTGGTGGAAGGAGACGAAGGTCAATCGACCGGCGACGACGAAAAGAGAGTCGAAAGACTCACTAGCAGGGAGCGGGAATCGAGACGGCGCGATTGCACCTCTGGTAGGCATGGCAGAGAGCGTGAGTCATACTCTGTACGTCGTCGGGCCTGTGAAGCGAAGAAGATGGTCAGCTCGCACTCGAGAAGCGACGGGCAGGGATTTAACGCACGAAAAACGAGGGGTTTGCTCGTCTGATGGTGGCGAGGAGGGAGCAGGAATGAGAGAGATTGAGAGCGACAGTGACAGTAGGGCGAGAAGGAGATGTGATAGCGAGCGAATAGGTGGAAAAACGTCAGCTCGGTGAACGAAAGAAAGCAAGCTCGAGCTGCTCACCGTCCATGACAACGTAGCGAGTAGGGCGAGTAGTCCCCAAGATTCCGGTGTGGGCGGCGCCATACTTTGAGCGAAGGGGATGTCAGCTCAGTTTCGTCGAGAGCTTCGGCGACGACTCACCCAATCAAAAGCCTTCGGGTCGACGACAGCATCGTCGATGACCGTTCCAGCGGGCTGTTGAGAGCAAAGTCAGCTTTCGCTTCGAGTGCCGCAGAAGAAGAAGCAAGACTCACGATGTTCTGGTTGCGACCCTCTTGCGCCGAGGGGTCGGATCCGAAGAAGCGCATGTGATGCCTTTTCACGCAGACAATGTAGGTGAGCTGTTTGAAGTGAAGAGTATTAGCAGTTGATCTTCAACGAAGAAAAGGGGAGAGCTCACCTTAGGCTCCCATCCCTCGACCTCGGGAACCTCCTTGATGAAGCGAGCGAAGGCGCGCTTCGCGGCGGGGATCTCTGCAGGAAGACGAGAGGTAAGCAAGCCTTTTGGGAGAAGGAAATAAGATGAAACTCACCAATCGACAACACGGCTGACCATTCAGAGTCTGTGAGGAGGGTCAGCGAGTCGAAGCGACGTCGAGGCGAGCACCGAGACTCACCACTGACGCCGTCACGGTACATGACCACGTTGTTGGATGGAGCGCGACGGTTGAGGCGGAAGTAGGCCTTGAGAAGCTCCTGTGAGGAGTGAGAAGGGGAGATCAGCGAGCGAACGAGAGCGAAAGCCGAAGCCGAAAGTCGAGGAGGCTTACGAGGACCATGTCCTCCATGCCTTCGATGATCTCCTGCTTCTTTCCGCGCTTGGCTGTAGAAGAATCGGATCAGCTCGGCTACCTTTCGCTGAACGACGAGGACTCACAAGGCGAGTTCTGCAGCGGTTCGAGAAGCCGCTGGACCGAGATGGCCGCTTGGTAAAGCAGAGGAAGCGAACGAGAGTCCATCGAGGCAATCACGGTAGCGATGGAAGGCTTTTCATCGATATGAGTGAGATCGGCGGCTGTGTAGTCGTTGCAAGTCAGCTTTGAACTGACTTGCAACGCCCACACGACCGACGACCTCACCGAGAACCAAAGGAGCGTTAGCATCTAGCCATCCTTTACGCCTATCACCACCAGCAGTGTCGGGTACGAAGGAGAAGTTCAAACCTCCGAGCTTGCCGCTGTGGTGGAAGCAAAAGGGTCAGCTTCTCGGTTCAAAGACGAGCGAGAAGGGCGAGGCGACGTCAACTCACTTAATCTTCATCGCGACGCTGTTGGCGAGATACGTCAGCTGCTGATCGCTGTAGCTCGCTTAAGTACTCACTTGATGACGAACTGGAAGTCGGTCGCCTTCTGAAGGCCCTTCGTGCGAAGGGTTTGAGTCGCGACTCCCTCGGCGGCGCCTGCTCGACCGAGCGCGAATCAGCATCGGCTTGAAGCTCGACTCAAAGCGACCACTCACCGGCGGCCTTCCAAGAGTTGTACATGGGATCGTTCTGCTTGTCTGTGACGTAGAAGACCAAGTCGGGTTTGCTGTTGTAGAACCGACCGCCGAGGTCGAGCGCGAGGCGGATCTGACGTTGAGCCTCGTCGGTGGGCGAGTGGCCGGGAGCGACGCGGCCATCCCAGACGTGGAAGTGTTGAGGTCCAATCGGCCTCTGAGGGACATCCATGCCTGCAAGAAAGAAGAGAACGGGTCAGCCTCGCTTTTCTCCTCGCCGAGTCGCAAAAGAAAGGCTCACCTAGACCCCGCGCCCCACTCCAAAAGGCTTGAAGGAACTGAGCCGTAGAGTTGGCGTAGCGGTCCGAGCAGAGGATGACCGCCACCGAACGGCACGCGGCTCCCGCAACGAAGCGATCTTGGTTGCGAGCCATCTTCCAGGCGCCGAAAGACGGTTCCGAGCGACGGCCTTGCGAGTAGGCGATGGAAGGAGGTTCGAGGACCCGCGCGCGAATGTTCTTCGGGGTGCGAGGCGCAAGTTCGACCTGGAAGGGGACGAGACTGGCTCGGCGAGGGAGGGTCAGCGCTTGAATCGGGGAGCGGCGATAGAAGAGCGACGGAACAACCTACCGAGGCTCGGTGTGCGCGAGGAGCGTGTTGGCCCGAACGACGCTGACGGTAGAGAATCGTTCGGAAGGCCTGTAGACGACCAGGGCGTTAGTCGAGCTCGGCGAAAGGCTGGCGAGTTTTCCCCGACTCACTTCAGCGTCTGGAAAGCAGTAGCAGCGACTTGCTGAGCTGCGGTGAGACGACGATTGCTCTTGGTTCCCTGTGAGATGCGAGTCGAGTCAGCAGCGAACGATAGACGAAGCGAGCGAAGAGACGAACAGGTTGGATCTCGCAGAGCTCGAGAGGGTACATCACTCCCGGCTTGACCTCCATGCACGGGAAGTCGGGATCCTGCAGCGCGACACCGTATTGAATGCGGAAGTAGTCCTGTTTGCAAGAGCAGAGTCCGTCAGCTTGATCTCTTCCCCTCGGCGAGCGAATCGAACTCACCTCGACGGTGACCGTCCTCGTCGATCCATCTTGGACGTCCCTCAGCTCAAAGGTGGTTTGCGAGGCAGATCCCCTCGTAAGGCCGAGTCGGATTTTCATGAGCTTGGGCTGTCCATGACCGAGATGGACCTTGACGGTGGCGCCCTTGAGAAGCCGGTTGACCGAAATCCTATCGGTCGAACGAAGGGCGTTGGCGTACACATCCTGATGACGACGGGTCGGGATGAAGTCCATGACCACGCGCACGGCGTTGCCTGGTTTGACGAAGGCTCCTGTGGTCGTGTCGAGATTCAAAAGCAATCCTCGCTCGCAGGTCCTGACGGACTCGAAGAAGCCCCTCCACAACTCGATGCCCTTCTCGAGCGAGTGAGGTTGATGACCAGGCGTGTCCCTCGTAGCGGTAGCAGCGATGCAGTGCTTTCCGGGATCGTTGACGAAGATCGTCTTCGAGTTGGCGGGGTAGAGAAGAGCGAGGCCGTGATGGAAGAGGGTGTTGAGCGCCGAGAGCGCGTCGTTGGCGTCCGCCTGCGCGGTGCGCTGGCTTCCAGTGTACCAGTTGCGCAGCTCGTCGAGCGAGATGGCAATGGGGTTGGTGATCTGTGGAGAGAAGCGACGAAGGGAGTCAGCTCGGCGATCGATGAGTCGAGCGAGCGCAGCGACGACTCACATCCACCGAGAAGCCGCGCGCTCCCTGGCCGGGAAGGATGATGGTCGTCTGCGTTGTAGTATAGCACCGTCAGCCCTCCTGCTCACCCTCGCTTCGGTCGAGACGCTCGAGCTCACCGACATGATGCCTGGGAGCTGGCCCGCCGAGAAGCAGGCGTTGCGCCCGTCGTAGACGGGAGTTTGGCCGTTGAAGAATCCGGTCGAAGTGCTGGGGTCGGTCTCCCTCATCTCGAGGGCCTGCCAGATCTTGCGAAGAAGGGTCTTCGGCGGGAGAGGAGGAGGGAGGTTGGCGGCGGTGGATTGACGGACGGGGAGAATGGTGACCTGCGGGAGAGCAGGGGGGTGAGCACAGAGCCAAACGAATCACGCAGGGTAGCGAGACGGACCTGGTACTTGTACCAGACGGTCTGCTCCGGCGCGTTCAGACGGATGTAGAAGACGTTTGCTTGAACGAGTATGGGACGGCCGATTCTGCAGTGTAGCATCATTGGAAGTAAGCATCAGCGTTCGCTCTACCTCCCTCGGACCCGAGCTGCACCCCTCACTACACAGCTGCACCTCCCAGCCGCTCAAGCCCGCGCGTCCGCGTCGTCACATCGCTTCTGCAGCAAAGTAGCCCACTCACCTTCCCTTGGCGAGCTCCATGACGGGCGCACCATTCGCATCAACCATGGGCTGCCCCGTGTTGGAGTTGTACAACTGACGTCGAGGACGAGCGATGGGCTCGAGGACGGCGCCAGGGAGCTGTTGCTGTTGCTGAGCAGGCGCGGCGGGAGGAGGAGGCGGAGGCGGAGGCGGAGGCGGTCCAGTAGGATATCCTGAAGGGTTATGACTCATTGCTGTCGAGATTGAACGAGACGAGACGAAGAGCAGAGGTTGAGGCAGGAAGAAGAGAGGCGAGGTTGACCTTCTCAAAGTGGGTCGGCGCGTCCAAAGCGCTGAGAGCGGAGCGGTTGACTTTGGTTGTAGGGTGTCAAGAAGGCTCTAAGAGTGGTAATGAAGCTTTCAGAGCCTCTTCTTTGCCCTGCTGTACGAAAGCCGAGCTCGGCACCCCCTTTCGCTCGGTTTGACATCTCGCTAATCTCGTAGAGGTGCAGAAGCCTTTCCAGCGAGCTAAAGTCGTTCGAGCGACTTGAAGAACCTCGTTTGGCCCACTACCAGCCGTCGAACTGCCCCTCAGCGACCTCCCCAGCTCGACCGAGAGGCCGTTGGTTCCGCCGTCGCTGTTCGTTCTCCACTCTCATCCTTCAGAACCCAAAGCGAGGAAACATGCAAGTAGGCGTATATTCTTGTGCTGCGACGCTACCACCTCGCACCACAATCACAAGTGCTCCCCTTCGTGCTCATCACTCGGGCTTGGTCTGCTGCTCCTTCTCATCCTTCAGCTCCTTGACCTCCTTCCTCAAGCTCCTCAGCTGCAACAAAGGGAAGAAGTCAGCTCTAGCTCAAGCTCTATCTTCCTGAGCGAGGTCCAGCGCGCTATCCCCCCTCGCTCGCTCCCCTCTGAAGCGAAACGACGACTCACCTCCCCCAAAATCTCCTCCATCACATCTCTCCTCAACTCGGGCAAGCCCCTCTTAATAACTTCATACCTCGTTTTACTCAACTCCCTCTTATCCTCCCTCTCGTTGCTCGAGCTCGAAGCAGGCGAAGAGAGGTAAGCCTGAGGATCCAAATCCTCCGCCGAGTAGGCTTCATCCTCCTCGCGATGGCGGAGGGAGGGGAGGTCGGCAAGGGAGGAAGAGAAGCGGGATTCGAAGAGGGCGATGGCGCAGCTGTAGGGGGGTAGTTGAGGGTTACATGAGCTCTTCTTCCTTCGGCTCCCATCGCCAAAGCTCAGAACTCACAGAGGCAAGAAGAATAGCACGCTCATGACCGCGCGGTTGATCTTGGTGTACGTTTTTTTAGAGACGATGTACTCGAGCGGGACTATGAGGCCTTCGATCACTGTGGGTCGTTGGAGAGGGAGGTTAGCGAAACCGGAATCGAGGAGGAGAGAGAACGGACAGTTGAACGGCGCGATGAAGACGAAGCTGCAAAAATGAGAAGAGAAGCGTGAGCAAAGCAACGTCCGCCGAAGAGAGAAGAGCTGTACTCACGTATCTGGCGCCCTGATGTTGGCCAAAGTCTTCGCCGAGAAGAAGGCGAGGAAAGTCGGTACGGCGTCCTCTGGAGAAAGGAAAGACAGTGTTTAGTAGAGGTGTTAGTAATTGAACAATTTGGGAGGCGTACGGGTACACTCAGAGTACGCCCTGCGCGCGAGGTGGAGAGACGAGAAAGTGAGAGGTCAGCGCTGTCGCCGAAGGCAAGAAACAAGCGAGGAAAGAAAAGGACCTACGAGCTGAACAGCGAGATAAGGATGTTGAGGAGAATGACGAGGGTGAGAGTCGACCCTGCGGACGCGGAAGGAAGAGTAAAGGTGAGCGTGCGCAACGGCGAGAGGCGGCGCCGAGAGCAGAGTAGAGACGGACAGGAATCTGCGGGCGGGGGGAAGTCGTGTTAGTGATGGGATGTCAAGAGAAGGTGATCAGAAGCGGAGAGGGGGAACGTACAGTAGAGGAGGATGCCAAAAGCTATTGAAGGAAGAGCAAGGCGATGGTCAGCGCTCAGCGCTCAGCCCACGGCGACAGAACGGAACAGGAAGGGACAAAGAGGACACTCACGATAGCTCGGTGTTCCTTTGGCGTATTCAGCGAATGCCGGTGATCTGCGCCAAGCGAGCCGAACCGTCAGTTCTCCCCTCTTTCCTCCCTCCCCCTTCCCTCTTCCCCTCAAAAACTCACCCCAACAGCGCCTGCATCAAATGATGTGCCACCCCTTCGACAACCTCATGATCCGGATCGATATCCAATCCACTCAACGCCGTCAAAAATCCCACGGCAAGGATGGTAAGGAGAGCAAAGAAGATGGAGCTGGATCGGAGCATGCGGAAGACGACGATTTGGAGGGTGCCGAAGAAGGGGTGGATGTCGAAGATGGTTACTAGTTTGGACCAGACGAGTGGGGAGGCGCAGGAGAGCCATTCTGTGGGAGTTTTGGAGCAGGTTAGCGTGGGAGCAAGACGAGGAGAGGAAGAGAAGGCGACGAAGGGGAAGGAGAACGCACGGAAGCTCAACAAGCGGTAATGATCTGATTTATGAATGTCGGTGGTCCCCATGTCGGCGATGCGGTATCTGTTTGATGGGAAGGAGGGTCAGCGGTTGATCGCCGAGGTCGAGATGAGGAGAAGGAGGCGAGGACTGACACTAGTGCCACGGACATGAAGGTGTAGATCATGAGGTTGATGCAAGCCCAATAGGTGAGCGAGGGGTACTGTATAGCGGTGGAGAGGCATCAGTAACGAGGTTCGGCCGACCTTCCTCCGCCGCCGCCGGGCCAATTCAACCGAATAGCTTTTACTCACCACTCCAATCTTCCGCATCCTAGTCACCTCCTCAGCAATATACCCAAGCGCCATGATATAGATGACAAAATCCTCTGGTCCCAAGCCTCGCTGAGGGGTCTGGATGGCAATCGAGTAAGAGCCGAGGAAGACGATCCAGAGGATTGTACGGAAGAGGGATTGATAGCGAGGGACGCCGATGCGGAGAGGGTTGAAGGCGGAGAGGAATCCTGAGTGGTGCTTGCGAGGTCGGTGCTGTTCGAGAAAAAAGGGAATCGGGTCAACTTCGGCGAGGACGGAGAGCGAAGAAAGGACTCACCAGTTTGTATTCGATCCCTACGACTCGAGTCCCTCCCGGTGAATCTGGATCCTCCTCCTCGACATTGGTTTGTACTAGCTGACCCTTCCAAAGAGCGTCGATGCAGGCGTGGGAGGAAGGAGACGAGAGGAAGTAGGTCGCTGCTTGATCCGAGGCGGATTCGAGGGCTGTTGTGAGTTTGCGAGGGAAGGGAGGAGAGAGAAGAGGGTGTGAAGGAGAGAGAGAGGAGCGCCGGAGAGGAGAAAGAGAATGCCGAGCGGGAGGGAGGGAACGCCGAGGTTAGTGTGCGCCGAGAGGGGAAGAGGGCGAGCGAGGAAGGAGTACGACTGACCAGATATCGGCAGCTCCACTTCACCCTCCTTATCTCCCTCCATCGCAAACCTCATACTCAGCACTTTCCAGCCCTCCTCCTCGTCCATCTTCTCGACCGACCATCGAGCCGCCGCCTCACAGACCAAGGCTCTTCCTTCATTCTCTTCAGCGCTCGAGGGGTTCGTGTAGGCCGCTTCATGGAACAGACGGCGAGAGGTGAGGAGCGCAAAGGGTAGAAGAGAGGGAAAGTCGCCGGCGAGAAGCGAGAAGGATTGGAGCGCCGAAGGGGTGAGGATGGTCGAGAAGGGGGAGGTGATGTCGTCTACATCAGCAGGAGTGAGATACGAACAGTCAGCTTCAATCTTGCCTGCCCTCCAGTAGCTTCTGCCCTTCCCATCTCGAGCGAAAAGCTTCCTTTCGCGCGCGAAGCTGCTCCTCGCGCTGCGTCATCGCCTTTGAGGAAGCTACAGAATCCGGTAGCTCACCTGGCTTCACAGGAAGAGTAATGAGATCTGTAGCCAGTGCCATGCATCGTTTGACGAGGCGTTTGACCGTCTTTGGGTGAACTTTGTGGGCTGGAGGTTGCGAAGGGTTGCGGTTGCCAGAGTTGCGAGCGAGAAGGGGCGCTTGTTCTGTATCGCCGTCATCCGACCGTAGAATTGAAGGCATCCGAGCTGTAGCTGATTCCGAGACGAAAAGCCGAAAGTCGAAAGAGGTTGAAGGTCGAAGAAGTTGGTCGCGACGTCTCTCTGGCCACTGGCTCTCTCCACATTTCTCGTCGTCGCTTCGTCTCGTCGTCAGCGCGTTTTATTCACCACGTTAGGCCGTCTCACTCACTTGTATCGTCACCTTCGACCTTTCTGTACCATGTCAGCCCCCTACGCCAAGGAGCAAAGCATCGCTATCGCCGCCGTTCTCAAGGCCTCCCTCGTCGCCGGAAAGGTTCAAAACGAGCTCATTGGGACTGGAGGAGTGAAGAAAGCGGACAAGAGTCCCGTTACTGGTACGTCGAGCCTCCTGCTGCTGTCTGAAATTCTGACGAGCTGGAGGAGGGCTACACGACGACGTCGTCGTCGAGCTCAACAAAGGGAGCCCTTGAAAGGGACGTTTCAGCTCAGACCGCGAGGAAGCAGGAAGACGGGAGCATCAACGAATCGTCGAGGAACTGTAGCTGATCATTCCCCTGCTCCCACAGTCGCCGACTACACCTGCCAAGCTCTCGTTTCGTCGCTCATCTTCTCGCACTTCCCTGAGGACCAAATCGTCGGCGAGGAGGACTCCTCCGAGCTCAACACTCCCGAGAATGCTCAGACCAAGACGTCCATCATGCGCATGGCCAACGAGGCTATGACTGAGGTCCTTACCGGCGACGAGGAGGCAGCTTGGGCGGATGTCAAGAGCGTCAAGAGGGGAGAGCAGGACTGGCTGAACATCATTGATAGGGGAAACTCGGTTGGAGGTCCTTCCGGTCGTGCGTTGCCGCTTCTCCCTTGCTCCCCTCGCTTGCTCGCCCGCTGACCCCCATCCCCTCTCCCTCTCTCCCTTTCCTCCCTCCTTCGCCATTACGCCGACCTCCAGGTCACTGGGCTCTCGACCCTATCGACGGCACCAAGGGTTTCCTCCGCGGTGGTCAATACGCCGTCTGCCTCGGTCTCCTCGTCGACGGAAAGGTCGTCGTCGGAGTCATGGGCTGCCCCAACTTGCCTTTGGATCCTAAGAACCCCGAGGGAGAGAAGGGTGCCATCTTTGTCGCCGTCAAGGGTCAGGGTGCTTTCCAGGTGAGTTGGTTTTAACGCTGGTGAACACCTCAAGGATTGGGATCGGATCCGATCCGTTCGCCGAGCTGACCTTTCTCCCCTCCTCCTCTCCTTCCTTCGGCCTCGTACCAACAAACAGCGCTCCCTCACCTCCCCCGAACTCACCCCCATCCGCATGTCCTCCCTTTCCTCCCTCTCGGACGCCTCCTTCTGCGAATCGGTCGAGGCCGGCCACAGCGACCACGGAACCAACGCTCGTATCGCCTCCATCTTGGGCATCACCAAGTCGAGCACCCGAATGGACTCGCAGGTGAGCTGGCTATCCCTTCTCTGGAGTAATGTGGAGCAAGACTTGTCGGGAGCAAGGGAAGCTGACCCTTCTCTCTCCTTCCTCGCAGGCCAAGTACTGCTCGATCGCTCGCGGTGACGGCGACATCTACCTTCGTCTCCCCGTGTCGGAGACTTATGAAGAGAAAATCTGGGTACATCTCAAAGCCAGACACCTCGCCGTGACGCCCTCGCTGACCTGCCTCTCTTCCTCAGGACCACTCCTCCGGTTCGCTCCTCGTCGAGGAAGCCGGTGGAATCGTCTCCGACATGAACGGCAAGCCTCTCGACTTCTCGATCGGAAGGACTTTGAAGGGCAACAAGGGAGTCATTGCCGCCGAGAAGAGCATTCACGCCGAGGTCATCAAGGCCGTTCAGCAGGCGTTGCAGGAGGCTAAGGCTTAGAAATGATTAGATGGACGATGAAAGATGCAGTTTATGATCTGTAGCCTTGGGACTTCCTAGCGGAGACAGATGCGTGAATAAACGATGAGGGCGACTCGAGACGAGGCGAGGGCGAAGCAGGGGAGGGAGCGAGAGAGAGCAAGGAGAATCAGCAATACAGTTAGACAAGCGTCGAACTTTCACCCACTTGATCCTGCACACCAGCTCTCAAAACATCGTGTCATATGTGAGAGCAGCGAGCGACGAGCGTCGACGAGCTTCGGCGATGGCAGAGCGAGCAGCTCCTCCCTCTGCGACTCGCCCGCTGCTCCAGTGCGACCCAACCGCCCTCGAACCTGCCTGTTCAGGAAGGTTGAACGTGTCTCGGGTCGCAGAAGTGCTCGACTTTCCAACGTGAGGTCAGGAAACACTTTGGATGGTCGAAGATTGAAGCGATAGAGGGCTACAGCGAGCTTGAGATGCTCAGTAGATGTCTTGAAGCACAGGAGCGGCTCGCGCTTTCGCCAAAGGACCTTCTGGCGTCGTCAAGTTCGCTTTCTCTTCGCCGAGTCCAGCACCGAGCGTGAAAGCCTTTCATTCTCACAAGCGCAAGCCAGACCTCTGCTCCCCAGCTATATACAGGGATCTCCGATACTCCAGAGCATCCAGCGCGGCTCGACCGGGACAAAGTTGAGCTCTTTAGTAGCCTTCTTCTCCTTTCCTTGCGCCGAAGCAGCTCCGTCGCCTTTGCTCGTCGTCGGCTTGTCGTCTTGAGCGTCGGTCGAAGACGAAGGAGGGAGAGAAGGTAGAATCTCGACGGTGGTGCGATCGGCGACCTCAAGTCCGTACGTCCTGACCAGGGAAGCGAAGTCGAGGTGAATGTCCACCGGGAGGTCGAAGATGGCAGGCGAAATGTTGGCGACGGCGTGGGAGGAGGAATACTCGTATTGGTGATCCTGTTCAGCTTCGACTTGAGGGTACTTCGAAGCGTTGGTACCGCGGAGAGGGAGGGAAATGGGTGAGAGGGAATCGAAGTCCCGGCGGCGGAACTCGGCGCCGGGGTCGCTGTTCCAGACTCGGTCGAAGGGCATGCAGAGGCCGAAGGGTTCGAGAAGACTCTTGATGTGCTTTATAGTAATCTCAGGTGAGTTAACGGCGAGCGAGCCAAGGCGGGCGCTAACCTCTCGACGCTCACCTCGGTCGTCTCGGTCGTGAGCAAATCAACTCCCGCCTCGTAAAGGTTCTCCCAGCAGCCATCGCAGGCTGGAGGAGGTCCCCAGGTATCCCACTCGTACTTGGCCTCGTATATGAGCATTTCAGCTCGCGCTCCCCTCAACGTCGCCGAAGCGAGAAGGCTCCTCATCATATCCTCCCGCAAGCACTCGTCGCAGCGAAGCTCCGCCAACTGCTCGAGCTCTGCGACGCGCTTCTCCACGAGTAAGAGCTGCTGTTTGACCTGCTCCAACACCTCGGGTGGCATCATTACAAGCGCGCTGTCCCCTTCTCGCAGCAGTTTGAGCTGACCCGAGCGACGACGGAGGTGGATGAGGTCGATGGCGCGTGCGACGGGTTGGAGACGAGAGTAGGCGGTAGCAGCGAAGGCGAGGGAAGCTGTAGTGACCCACAGGCCGTAGAGGAGGGTCGCTGTACTGGTGCACATTCTGGTGGAGCGGGCGGGAGGAAGGCGCTGGAAGCTTGGGCGACGAGTGAGGGCTGCAGTGAGGTAGGAGAGAGTGCTGTAGGTTGTCGATAAGTTCCGTCGCTGACTGTACTGTCCGACGAAGCTCCCTCGAAGTCGAAGCGAAAAGCGAGCGAATGGTCAAAAGGGAAAGAGACGGGCGAGC
>JACWFO010000115.1:0-79271 GCA_019775505.1 Leucosporidium yakuticum
CTTGCTCTTCGCTCCCTTGGCGCCCTTGAGCCTGCTTGCGAAGGGGCAGTCGACTTCGGCGCTCGCCTGTTCGCTCTGCTCTCCCTTCTCCCGCTTCACAGGACATATCGAGCAAGCTCTTTTACTCAACTACAGGTTGAAATTTATTCTGCGTTCTCCTCCCCAGCCTTGCTTTTCGCGCCCTTGACTCCGCCCTTGACGGCCGCTTTTGCTGGCCCCCAGTTCGACGTGGGATTGATTTGATAGCGCACCAACTTGACGTTGGAAAGTGTTGCTTTATTGACGTCGGGGTGAGGCGAGAGGTCGACGGTGTGGCTGTGGAAAGACGTCAGCGCCGGAACGACTCGAAAGGGGGAGCGCCCGACTCACGTCTGCTCGATGCTGAGCAACTTTCTTGCAGGGCTGCCTTCCTTGATGTTCTCCATCTTGATGGGGTGGGCCTTGATCCACTCGCGCATGATGTCGTGCACAAAGGTCCTCGGTGCCGTCGTCTTGAGCGAGCCGGGAAACGCGTGCGAACGAGAGACTTGGAATCCACCGTTGAGGAGAGCAGAGCTGTTGATGTGGAGTAGCGAGGATTAGCAGGCGCGAGGTGAAGACAGAGAAGGAGAGACGCACGCGACGACGTTGAGCGGGGGCGAAGTGCAATGGAAGAAGCTGGCGACTCGCGTCGGTGAGAAGTAGAGAGGCGCCTCGAGTTCCTGCGAGTAGTGGAAAACGGGTTAGCTCTCTTTCCCAGTCGAAGGGAAGAGACTGAACTTACCTGCTTGGCGATGGTAAGCATGCCCTCAATCCTCGAACTCGTGCCGAACTCGGAGGCGTGCGCTTGGACATGCTCGAGCATCTCGCCTACAAACTCCTTGTTGTGAATGGGAGCGCTCCACAT
Source organism: Leucosporidium yakuticum (assembly GCA_019775505.1). Lineage (NCBI taxonomy): Eukaryota > Fungi > Basidiomycota > Microbotryomycetes > Leucosporidiales > Leucosporidiaceae > Leucosporidium > Leucosporidium yakuticum. The sequence goes on from JACWFO010000115.1 coordinate 887, forward strand.
GGGTCCACCGATCTGTAGCGCATACGAAAGAAGGTCAGCGACTTGTCCTCTCCGGTAATCGAAGCCTTCCCCGCCGTCGGCGAGACGAGCATCTTCGAAAGTAGAGAAAGCGAGCCCCAACTCACATGCAGCTTTCCACCACACTCTCCACAGCGATCGCCACTGACTCCCGCCGGTGGTCCAGCAGGGATATGGTAGGTGAGGTTGGTCGCTCCACTCTTGGCGCTGACCTTCTCCTGCACTCGACCGAAGGGTTGAAGATGCGGCGATTGGCAGTTGGTGCAGTAGTAGAGGAGGGAGGTTTTGCTGTTTATGGTGAAGTGAGAGTCGAAGGGCGACGAGGAAGGAGGAGAACGAAGAGGCGAAGCGCAACGATCAGCGACCGTCTCGGCGATCGAGCAAAGCGGAAAAAAACTCACGTCGGCAGCGCCTTGACCTCCTTCGGGCTCGTACTAACGCGAATGAACAGCCTGACGTAAAAGTCGATCGACAAGCTCAGCAGCGGCTCGATATGCCGTCCGTAGCGAGCGGCGGTAGTAGCGAGCGAGTTGAGGACGAGGCGCAGAGCGACTTCGTGCGAGTATTCGGCGTTGACGCAGACTCCGCCGTAATGGGTGAAGCTGTTGGGGGTAAACACGGAGCGGTCAGCGGGAGCAGGCGAGGAGGGCCGAGAGCGAAGGCAAGCGCACCACTTCTCGGGGTAGTTGTGTCCGGCGAGGACGCCCATATCGGTACAGGTGATGCACATGAGTCCTATTCGAAGGTGAAGTTTAGCTTCATCGTTCTCTTTAGGCGTCGACGGCCACAACTCACCTCCATCAGCGACGGCTCCAATCGCGGCGTCGAGGAAGGGTACAGCGCTGCCATACGGATCGAGGTCGATGCAGTCGAATCGAGTAGCCTCGGCGCGGTGGTTGTACATCTTGACGCTGTTGAAGAGTAGCGGAGGAGGTCAGCTCAGGCTCAGCTCCGAAACAAAGGCTAAGCCGAGAAGCAAAACTCACCAAGCATCCCCCTCATTCGCCCTAACCTTGCCCAACGTCAACTCCTCCAGCTCAGCCTTGCTCATTATCGGCTTCGAAGCCACCTCCTTCTCCTTCTTCTCGCCCTCAGCAGCGACGACCTTCTCGGCCTCCTTGGGATCCCGAATGGCTCCCTCGCTCGTCGCCGTCGTAGTCGCAGGCAAGCCTTTCGGCGCGAGTCCGTTGTACTCGATGTTGCGCTTGATGTCGGCGACGGCGGAGGAGGAGAGATCGTTGGCGACGACGTAGCTGGTTAGAAGAAGGAGCGAGATGAGGGAGGAGTCGGTGAGAGGAGGGAGAGGGAAGGCAGAATGGGAAAGTGAGAGGAAGGCGAAGATGGAGAGGGAAGCCAAGGCGAGACAGATCAGCGCAAGGCAGAGGACTCGAGGCGAGTGGAAGACGAACCGAAGCAGTGGGATCTCCTTGGCGTAGCGAATCGCTCGCAGACCGGTAGCGGAGAGGGCTTCGAGGAGAGTAAACATAAACTGCGGTGCGGTAAAGACGGCTTCCTTCTCTTCGGGTTGCTGAGCAGGAGTCTGCGAGGTCGAAGCAAGGTAAGTCTTCGAAGCGAGCGAGCAAGATCAAGCGAGACCTCACCTCTCCCTCGACGGCTGGCTCTCCCTCGGCCACAACAGCCTCACCATCCTTGCCCTTAACCTTCTTTCCCTTCTCCCCCTCGACCGCCTCCTCAGCGACTCTCTTCCCCTTCCCTTTCCTCCTCTCCACCTTCCTCCTAGCTCCCTCCTCCCACTTCTCAGCCTTCTCCCTCTGCCTCCGCTCACTCCAAGTCCTAATCGCCACAACACTCAGATCCCTATTATACTCCTGCACGGGGTTGAGAAAAACGTTGGCTGCGCCGGCGCCGGCGGTGGATGACGTGGTGGTGGAGTAGGATTCGGAGGCGGTGAGATGTGGAGGGATGGCGAAGAGGATTGAAGTCGAGGATTCGCGATGGACGATGAAGCCGGGAGGAGGGGCGGGGAGGGTGGAGTCTGTTGCGTGAGGAGGGCATGGTCAGCGATTGTTCGAGATTGAGGGTGCGGGTTGCAAGGGATGATGCTCGCTCGTCGAGTTCAATACCGAAGGAAAAGAAGATGATGGGCTACGTTCCCGGTCTACGCAGCCACTCCGCCCAACCGAGTCAACCTCGATCGAACGAAGCCGAGAGCGAAGAGAAGCACCAAGCCTGAGGGAAGGCCTAAGTTCAACCGCCGTGAGAGAAAGCCGGCAAGCGTTCCGCTGTACACCTAGGGTTGGCAAGTCGTCCGCTGGACCCTACACCGCATTGACCTCCTCGACGTAAGGAAGAGCGCAAGCCAGCGAAAGTTCGACGAAGGCCCTCTCGCTCCATCGTCCAGCTTACGGAACGATGCTACACGGAAGCGACCGCGTCCTCTCGAGCGCAGTCTTGAAAGTCGACGGCTCAACTACAAAGCTCCTCCGAGTGACCTTCAATCACTCGAGCGAAGCCCGAAGCGCGCGTCGCCGCACCTCCCTAAGTGAATGAGGACAAGGCGCAAACTGCAGGAGCACGGTCCCGAGAGCCGGAAGAACCGGAGACTTTGCGGAATATCGGCTAACCAGCTCGTCGCCGCGACGAGCCGAAGTAAGCGAAAGCGCGAGGGCGGATTCTACTCGCTGCAACTGGCCGCTGGTCCTAGTGAGAAGTAGATACAGGACAAGACACTTCAGGTACGAGCGGCTACGCGCAACGTCGCCTCTGATCAGCGCCTCAAATCAAGCTCTGCTTGATCCGAAGCCGCCGAAAAAAGGAGGGTCGAGCGCCAAGCAGCCTGATGCGCCTCATCATTCAACGTGCAATGAGCGAGGCACACAGAGTAAGCTCGGTGAAGGGCGCTGGACAATCTCGGACAGCTGTGACGCCCTCGCTCGAGCAATGCTCCAACACGAGAGAACAGCACAAGGGAGTCGCGCCCTCCTCCCCGCCGAGAGATCACTGAGCTGCCTCGCACCGCGCTCGAAAGCTCCACACGGTGCTCTGGGGAGCGAACAGCATCGAATCCGCGCCTTGAATGCCGACCCGCCCCTCCTCCGTCGAGGAAGAACAGCGACCTACAGGAAGACGAGGCGCGAGCTGCTCGATCCCGTCCTGGCCACCATGAGATAATTCGCAGAGATCTACCTACCTTCCTCATCATCGGCGCGCTGCTCTCGAGCTCAGCTCGAGCTCAGCTGCGACCGAGAGAAGCGATGGGCAGAAGCTCCGGCTCCAAAGAGACGCCGAGGTACGCCGTTCGACGGCTCAGCCCGACGACAAGATATAGACCCCGGTCGACAAGAACAAGCCCCTTCGCCCTCGCTCGAGCTGCAGAGCGAAGACGGAAAGAGCGAGCATGACAATCGGCCGTCATCTCCTTCCGGCGGAGGAGCGCTCCACCCCGGCACCCGGTGACAATCGTAGAGTAGGTGAGACCCGGACGTCCCGGCTCATGCCAGCTCGCCCCTCCCCATCGAGGCGGCGCGAACACTGGCAAAACCGAGGCTTCGGCTCCGATCGTCCTTCTTCTCCAAAGCGCGAGACCCCAGCCAAGACGACTGCTCCCCAGCACCCACCAGCTGCTGAAAGATTCGAAAGTCTGCCAGTGTAAAGAAATGCCCCATGAACCTCGTTGAGTCGACTGAGCGGTTTCTCTCTCAGGCGGCGAAGTCTCCGGGCTCGTCTTGTCGACCACGAGCGCACGATCAAGGAGCTGCAAAAAAATGCTCAAGACTCACAACACCCAACCAGCCAGTCGACGAATCCACCCCTCCACAAAGAGAAAAGCGAGCAAGTCGGCTCGGCGGTGGAAGGGCGAGATCCTCCTTCTGGCTGGATTCTGCCCAGCTGAGCAGAGCAGAGCAGAGGCTGAAGCACATTAATCCAAATGAAAAAGCACACCAAATCCAGCCAACCTGCTCATCCCTCGTGAGAAGGCCAAGCGAGCTGGCAAGTCGGCAAAGGCTTTCCCCTGGGCAGGACACCGAGCTGAGCAGCTCGAGCTCGGAGAGGGACAGCTGGAGGGTGTGGCGCTATGGGGGAGCTATCGCATCGCTTAGCCGACCGGCCCTACCCTCTGAGCGAAAGCGGAACTCGACGGCAGCGACGGAAGGAGGCTCTCCCGCTGAAAGTAGAGCCGCGAGCTGGACCACCAGCGCACAGCAGATGAAAGGCCACGAACCCCGAAGGTAAGCCGGCGGACCTAATCCCCTGATTGCAGAGGGCCGAGCCAGAGAGCAAGTCCGAGAGCGAGGTCCTCACACTCCCTCTCCTTCCCATCGCCGGCGAAAGCGTCAAGTTGAGCCAACAGAGCCGCTACCGGACAGGTCGACCCACGGAGAGCACACGCCGAAGTCGTCGCAGCCGACGAGCCCCGCCCTCTCCAGGGGGCCGAGCCAACCAGCAACTTCTCGGTCGAGCTCCCTTCTGCCCTCCGTCCGTCCACCGAGAACGTTACGGTACAGATTAGGTCCGCTGACTGATCAAGAAAGGGCGCGTATCTACCCAACAACCGCTCAGCTCAGCTCCCGCCTCGAGAGCTAAACTCAGCGGAGAGGGGAGTGAGGACTTCCCCTGCCTCGGCGAAGGCGGAACGAGCGAACGTCGCCCCAGGCCCCCAGTCGGAAAGTACATTGGAGGTTACGTACTCCGTTCAGACTTGACCTCGGTGATACGTAGCGCGACCCATCGAACTTCCTCGACGAGACGACACTACGAGAGACGAGGAGCGCCGAGCGAGTCGAGCCGAGCTGCGTTGCGTTCTCCTCCTCACCGAGAGCGCTCAGCGACCCAGAGGAGAGGAGATAGAGTCCAGTGCCACGGCACGGAGAAGCGGCTGTGATCCAACTCATTGAGCTGCCTCGCCTCTCCTCGACTTTCAAGGGGAGGGGAGCAACGGCAAGAGCGAGGGGTCGTCGAGCGCCTTGTCCTGAGTCCTCAGCAGCCGAGCTCTCTTCAGCTACATGGGACAGATAGTTCATCTGTACTGGAGACAGAGCTCATCTGCATCTACATTACGAAGCCCGCCGAAAGCTCAAGGAGCGCTCGGCGATGATTTCGAAGGCGACGAAGAGGGCTCCGGGGCGGAACGAGTGATCGCCCGTTCGACAGCTGGGTACGGTGAGCGAATCGCTGCGATTCGAACAAGCTAGATAGCTACCGCGCTGCCCTTCTGAGGCCGCTGGACGTAAGGAAGCGCCTCGAACGCCCCGAACGGCGTTCGGTAGAGAGGTGAGCGAACCCCCTCGCTCTTCGATCTCAGCAGATGAGCTACAGTGTAAGACACGTAAGAAAGGCCCCCCAATCCTCCCCTGCAACTGTGTCGCATTCCAGCCGCTCATCACCGCTAGCTCTTTGAAGGCCGTTCGAAGAGCTAGCCAGCGAAGAAGCGGGGGTGCAGCACACCTGAAGGTTCGACAGACCTCCCTGCTCTGTGAAGCCGCGCAAACGAGCTGCTGGCCCGTCGTCCCCGTATCAGAGTCGTCAGCCCGCTGGTGCTCGCAACGAGCTGATCGTCTCGAGCGAAGACGAGCCGTATATCAAGCAGCTCGCTCTGTAGCTCTGCACCTATTCTAATACTCCTACACCTTCTCTTCCCAGCTCCCTGCCCGCCCAGCCGAATCGTTACCGCCCAGCCCAGCGCCTTGACAAGAAAAGAGGCCGCACTCGCACTCGCCTGCATCTCGGAAGCGTTCGACTCACCTGTAGCTGTAGCCTTCCGCTGCTCCTGGTGAGCCTGCTGCTCCATTTCCATATCCTCATCGGCTACATAGACGTCTTTATCCTTGTTGGAAGTGGAGGGAGCCATGTTGATTCTGCGAGAGTTGGGATGTCGACGAAGGAGGGGAGGAGTCGAGCAGAAGGAGCGGGTGGAGAGGGATGTAGGTCGATAGGAGAGGGTGAGGGTCAAGAAGCTGTAGCGTAACAGCTTGCCGGGTGAACGAGTAGAGACGAGCGAGCGAGATGTAGGAGATCAACCCAAGAAAGTTGAAGGTCGGCTCTTTCCCCTTTAGCTTTCCCCCCGTTGTCGCTGCTCGTCCTCGTCCTCGGTTGGTCGACTGCCAAGCGAAGTACAAGGCTACATAACTAGCTCTTCGCTCGCACCGTCAAGCAAGATGCAAGTCCAGCTCAGTTCCTCTGCTTCACCCGAAGTGGAAGCACCTGAACTCGACGCTCCCGTTAGTCCTGCCTCTCTTCTGTAGCACATCAGCTCACCAATACACCAGCTAACACCCCTCTCCTCAAACGAGCAGTACCTAACTCTCACCCCACCAACTCAAGGCGTCACTCTTCGTCTCTCTCCTCAGCCCATCAACCTCGTCGGAGGAGCAGCAGCCAAGAATGAGGGAGCGGCTCTGTTGAGCGTTACTAACACTTTTGGTTGGTCTGTGGCGGGGACCAACGAGGGTGAGTGGTCTACTTTGGGTGCTAGACTACAGCGAGAAGGGCGACGAGGACGCGTTGAGCGAGTCAGCTATTTAGGGGGAGCTGAGGCGATGGGAGAGCTCTGTTACAGCGGCTGGAGAGGGGGGATAAAGATGAATCTGTAGCTCGATACTCCGCTCAGCGCAACACTCACTTCGGCGGAGCTCTCGCGCGCGCCAGAGGAGCGTGGCCAGATCGCTACAGCTCCCAGCCCTCGTAACACCTCACTAACATCCTCCCCCTCCCAACAACACAGGATTCTCCCTCTTCTCCCTCCCCACCCTCCTCTCCACCTTCACCACCACTCCTGCGCACACCACCCCTCTCATCACTCCTACGCTCCAAATCCCTACCTCAGCACCAGTAGATCACCTCAAATTCGCCATGAGCGAGAAGGTAGTAACCGCTGCTCTCAGGGATGGAACCGTCGGGGTGTGGAGGCTAAAGAGCCTAGTTGAAGGCAGCGTAAGTCTCGCCGCTCGCTTCTTCCCCGAGGAGGACGTTCGCTAACCTGTCCCTCTCTTCCTTTCAAACCAAACCAGACCTCCCCCTCCCACCTCTTCCCCCTACTCCCCACCCCTCTCACGCACCTCCTCCCCAACCCCGCGCCCTCCTCCCCCCTCCTGCTCGCACTCAGCACCTCCTCCACCCTCCACCTGTACAACCTCCAATCCCTCACCTGCACCACGCCCTTCGCTACCCTCCCCTTTGTGCCTACCTCACTCGCTTGGAGCGTAAAGGGGAAACAAGTCACCCTTGGTTCAGCGACGGGGACCATCTCTCAATGGACGCCCGAAGGCGTTCAAAAGAGCCCCGAGATGGGCCTGCCCCCTTCTCTGCTCGAAATGGGGGGAGCATGGGAGATCCGAGCGGTAGAGTGGTTGGAGAATACCGTTTGGCTCGTCTTTTACGGTCGACCGATCGAGTCGGCTGACGAGGAGCCGAATCATGAGGAGGAGGTCTTTGTGCTTAGTAAAGCGGGGAATGGCGAGATTGTGTATACGAGGTTTATGGACCCTACTCCCGCTTTTGGGATGATGAGTAGGGGGCCGAGACGGTGGGTTGCGAGGTTTAAGAGTTGGTGAGTCTGAGTCTCTTTCTTCTTGCTCCTCGTCTGCTCGCCTTCTCCCTCTCGCGCAACCACTGACCCGACATAACCACAGGAACCCCTACCACCACCTCCTCTTCCTCTCCTCCTCTCCCTCCACCGACGTCGGTCTTCTCTCCCAATCCAACTCTCCCCTCTCCCAAGCCTCCCCCTCCGAAGCACACGGATGGTCATCCCTCTCTCTTCCCGATACTTCTCGCCCTTCGCTGCCTCTCACCGAAGAAGGAGGCGACGTCTCTCCCTTGGCGCTCGAACTCGTCTTGTCGGGAGAAGAGGGGGCGAAACCCGAGGTCTGGGTCTATACGAGCGAAGGAGTACTCGTGGCGTGGAAGGTCACTAACGAAATGCCGTCAGGAGGGAATGGGGAGGAGAAGTACGAAGGAATGAGGAGGGGATGGCTCGACGTTCGTACTCAAGAAGAGCTGGCCGACGCCCCTAACCCCGCCGCTCAAGCTCAAGGGGAGGCAATGGCCATCACCCCCGCTCCCACCCCCGCTCCTCCTCCCGCTCAGCCCAACCCCTTCTCCACCTCAACCACCACCACCACCGCCACCTCGCCCTTCGGTGCACCCTCTTCATCCCCTTTCGCCGTCCCCTCCTCCACCTCGACCTCAGGCTTCGGAGCCAAACCGACCCTCGGCTTCGGAGCTTCGCCCTTCGCTTCCCCCGCCACCGCTTCGCCGTTCGGAACCTCGACAACGACGACGGCGTTTGGAGCTTCACCGTTTGGCGCTGCGTCTACCTCATCGGGAGGAGGCGGGTTCGCTGCTTTTGGTGCTGCCTCTCCTTCTACCACTACCACCGCAGGAGGGGCAGCAGGAGCAGGGGGTTTCGCGGGCTTTGGAGCAGCCAGCGCTAGTCCCTTTGGAGCTGCTGCTGCCAAACCCCCCGGAACAGGACCAGGGGAGGGAGGCAGCATCTTTGGTAGTGGAGCAAAGTTTACTGCTACCCCTGCTTTTGGTGCAGGAGCAGGAACAGGAGCGGCGGCCGCCGCGGCGACGAGCGCCTTTGGTGGTGGAGGAGGAGGAGGAGGAGGGTCGAAACCCACTACGAGCGCTTTCGGAGGATCGACGTTCGGATCAACGACGGTTCCCGCGTTTGGACAATTGGCCTTCGGTGCTCCCGCTACCTCGACCGCTACGGTGACCTCGGCACCAGCGCCAGCAGCGGCACCGACGTTCGGCTCGACCTCGACCTCAACTTCCACTCTGGCATTCGGCACCTCTCCCTTCGCTACTTCGAAACCCACTCTTCCCTCCCCTTCCACCCCTTCTACTTCGACACCCACATTCTGCACCTCCCCCTTCTCCTCCAGCACCACCTCCCAACCCACCTCAACTTCAACTCCCTCAGCACCCGCCTTCGGCACCTCCCCCTTCCCCTCCTCCACCAGCACCTCAGCGCCCGCTTTCGGCCAACCCGCCTTCTCCAGCACCAGCACCAGCACCACCACCCCAGCAGCAGGCGGATTCGCAGGCTTCGGCTCAGCAGCCGTAGCCGCTGCCACCTCTCCCGCTGCTGGAGGAGGAGGGTTCGGCGCCTTCTCTAAGCCTACTGCTTTCTCCTCCGCGCCGGCGGGGACGAGCCCGTTCGCTTCTGCTGCTGGAGGGAGTAGTCCGTTCGCCTCTGCTGCTGGCGGTACGAGTCCGTTCGCGTCTGCCGGAGCAGGGGGGAAGAGTATCTTTGGCGCTTCCTCCTCGACGACGACGCCGAAGACCAGCACGACGACGACCTCAGCCTTCGCCTCCGGTGGCTCGGCCTTTGGATCCGGCGGCTCAGCGTTTGGCGCCGGGGGCGTTGCTGCCTCTTCTCCTTCCTCTACGCCTTCCAAGCCCCCTCTCACCTCCTTCGCCTCGCGCCCCTCGGCCGACTCGGACGACGATGAGGACGACCAAGAAGAGGAGGAGGATGGCAAAAAGGTTAGAGCGGACGAGCCGCCTGATCTGGAGCCTACGAGGGAGGGATTGGAGTTTGGGCAGGGGGTGGAGAAGAGGGATGTGCAGGCCAAGGATAGGGAAGAGGGGCAGAAGAAGGATGCTGGGGCGTTTAGCGCTGGTGGAGGTGCGTCGCCCTTTCCTTTCGCTAGAGCGGAAACGAGAATTGACTTGCGCTGATTTACAGGCTCGGCGTTCGGATTCGGCGGACTTGGATTCGGCACTACCCCCTCCTCGACCAGCACCACTCAAGCTCCTCTCGGTACCTCCATCTTTGGCGCAGCAACGCCTACGACCGTCAAAACTCCTCCTGCTGGTGGGTTCGGCGCTTTTGGATCGGCGTTGAAACCTAGTACCGGGTTCTCGTTTGGGAGCGCCCCTGCGCCGGCGGTGGAGAAGAAGGAGGAGGAGGTCAAGGACGAAGTCAAGGAGAAGGCCGACGAGGTATGTCCCCTCTCGCCCTCCCCTTCCCTCGCTTTCTCGCGCGCTAACCTCCCTCCCCTCCCTTCGCAGAAATCTACCCCTCCTCCCTCCACTCCCGCCCCCCTCCCTCCCACCACCACCACCAGCACCACACCAAGCAGCACCACCAAATCCCTCTTCGGTTTTGCCTCTTCACCGCCTCAAACCCCCTCGGCCGCGCATGGAAGTTTGTTAGGGAGGGTTGAGCAGGCTGAGAATCAGGAGGACGGGGAGGGTGAAGAGGGAGAGTATGAGGAGGAGGACGGCGAGGAGGAGTATGATGAAGAGGAGTACGATGAGGAGGAGGGAGAGGGAGAGTATGATGAAGACGAGGAGCACGACGAGGAAGTGCATTACGAGGGAGAGTCAGAGGAGGAGCAGGACGACCAGAAGGACGACGATCGCTCGTCGACTCCCACCCCCACCTCGGCGGCACCTTCCCTCCTCTCCCGTCTTTCGCCCGCTCCTCCTTCGCCTTCCCCTTCGCCTTCCCCTTCGCCTTCCCCTTCGCCAGCTCCAGCTCCAGCTCCAGCTCCAGCGACATCGACAGCACCCGCCTTCTCCTTCGCCACTTCCACCGCCCCGAGCAGCACCACTACGCCCGCCTCAACGACCGACAAGCCCTCCTCCTCACCATTCGGAGGCTTCTCCGGCTTCGCTACCTCGTCGCCAGCTCCCGCTCCCGCTGTCAAAGCTCCTGCTTTCAGCTTCGCGGCGCCCGCGACTGACAAGCCAGCTGAGGTCGCTAAACCCGCTTTCGGTGGGTTCGGCCTTCCTCCTGCTACGGCGACGGCGGCCAAGACGGACGAGAGGGAGGTGAAGATGGACGAGGCGCCCAAGTCGCTCTTCGGCGGGTTTGGAACTCCCGCCGCGCCGAAGGAGAAGGAGGAGAAGGCCGTCGAGGTCAAGAAGGAGGAGCCCGTCGTCAAGCCCTCCACCTCCTTCGGCTTCGGCGGATTCGCATCAACACCCGCTGCCTCAGCTCCCGCCCCCGCTCCCGCTCCCTCCTCGTTCTTCAACCTCAAGAGCACAGCTCCAAAATCGTCCTCCCCCCTCTCCGCCGCGCCAACCAGCTCCTTCCTCGCTCCAGCATCGACTACAGCCCCGCCCATCAAGTCGCCCCTCAGCTTCGGATCGTCGGCGCCCTCGACCGCGTCTTCGCCCATCGCGCTCGCTCCTCCCGTCGCAGCGGCTACAAAGACGCCACTCCCTCCCTCGGCGCCGCAGAGTCCGGCTCCCTCGTCCATGTTTGGTGGATTCCAGGGTATCGCCAAACCTGCCGCTGTAGCTCCCTCGCCCGCTCCGGCTGCCGCTTTCCCCTCTCCCTCTCCTTCTCCCTTCACCGCGACTCCCACCTCTTCCCCCTCGCCCTTCGCTCCCACTCCCGCTCCCACCGCTATTCCCAAGGCAGTTCCCGCTCCCTCGACACCTCAACGCTCCGGACCCTCGCTCTCCTCAGCCTCGACTCCCAAGCTCGGCGCCGCGCTCGTCAAGGCTGAGAAGCCTCAGGTGCAGGAGACGGGTATGGCTGGAGAGTTCTTGAAGGCGTACTTGAGGGTTGAGAAGGATTTCGAGATCGTGAGTTATCTTCCGTCGCTGCCGCTGAGATTGAACGCTGACTCCCTCTCCCCCTCTCCGACAGCTCCGCGAGAACTCTACCGTCATCAAATTCTTCGTCAAGGATATCGGACAGGCGTATCAACCTGCAGAGAACGATCAGCCTATCAACTACGACGATCGCTACTGGTCGCTTGGCGATTTGGGTCGATTGAGGGAGGCGACCAAGAAGGTCGAGCCGAGTGTGAGGGAGTTGGTCGAGAAGGCTCAGCAGCAGAAGAGGCAGGCTGCAGAGTTGCAGAGTTTGATGTTGAAGGGTGAGTTTTGGTTCCTTCTTTTTCGCTCTCTCTTCTCCCCGAGGCAGCAAAGTTGACCTTCTCAACGAACCCTCGCCACAGCCGAGACGAAACGAGAGGAAGCGGCTCGCTTCATTCGCGCGAGGTCCGATCCCGTCTTCGCCAAGATGGTGCGTGTCAGGCAGCTTGGTCCCGAGCAGATCGAGAATCAGAAGAAGATTCGATTGGCGATGGAGGTGAGTTTGGTCGCTCTTTCTCGCGAGTGAGCGCCGAAAGCTAACCGTCCCTTCTTTCGCTTCGCAAGGCCGTTCGTACCCGAGTCGAGCAGGTCGAGGATCACGTCGTTGCGCTCAAGGACAAGATGATGGAAGAGCGACTCGGTCGCTCGTCGTTCAAGTTCGCTCGGCTCGGCCTACTCTCTCTACCCATCGCTGACCCATCTCCTCTCCAACAGGGCTCCCTCACTCGACACCATCAACCGCTCGATCCGCAACGTCACTGCCGCCATCAACGAGAAGACGCTCGACTTGGACTCGCTCGCCGGCCGGCTCGACCTCCTTCGTCTCCAACCTTCTTCCCTCACCATGTCAACTCGTCACCGCTCGCCCTCCGTCTCCGCCGCCGCCGAGGACTCGCTCAGCTCGAGCGTCTTCCGCGCCTCGCCCAACGTCAAATCCAAGTCGCTCATCGTCAAGCCTGATGCGGTCGACACGGCCAAGAGAGCGCTCGAGGCCGAGAGGCGCCTCGCAGGACTCAAGGGAGCGCTGCTGAGCGTGAGGTCGGAGCCTCTCCTCAATCAGGCGGCTGAGGAGTCGACCTCGAACGCTAGGACTACTAACGATATTGTCGACCTCAACCTCGCCTTCGCTCGAGGAGCCATTACGGCGGGACGACTTCCTCGCCCTCGCCGTCCCCCTCCTCCTCCTGCACCCGCTCCCTCTCAGCCGTCGACCCCTTCCTTCTCCACCAAGACCACTGAACCCTCCTTCAGCTCGCCCGCCTTCTCTTCGACGCCGCAAGCGCCTCCTCCCCCGAGCTGGTCCCTCCCCTCCGCCGCCCCTCCTCCAGCAGAGGGCACCCCCCCTCCCCTCACGTTCAAAGCTCCCATCTCCTTCTCCTTCGCCCCCTCGACGACCACCTCCTCGCCACCCTCCGCCGTCGGAGGAGCAGCAAGCAGCTCTCGCGCCCGAGGAGGGTCCAGCCGAGCTCACTCATCCGCCGTACAGCTGAGGAGTGGTGGATCTCCTTCCGCGCCGGCTATCGACCCCGCCTCGTTCTGGTCAAACACTTCTACTCCTGCGACCCCTGCACCTGCGCCGAAACAGCCTCAGGGATTCATCGGATTCGGCCTCGGCGCTCCTCCTCCCTCTGCGCCGAACGGACATGGAGCAAAGACGGCGTTTGGCGAGTTTGGAGGATTTGGAGGGAAGCAGGACGAGAGGGATGATTATGACGACGAGGAGGAGGGAGGGGAGGAGGGTGAAGACTATGATGATGAGTGGGAGGGAGATGATGATGGCGAGGAGGAGCTCGGGTTGGATACTGTCGAGGAAGTGGATGAGGAGTGAGTATGAAGAGGTTGTCGGTAGTAGCAAGCAAAGCATGGAAGATGAGATATAGCTCCCTCTCTGTTTCTCTTCTTGAGAGGCTGCATGAGAGCGAGCGAGAGCAAGTGGGAGCGGCGAGCACTGCTCGGCGTTGGCTGGCTTCGCCTGTCCTTCGCTGCTCAACCGAGGGCGCCTCCAGAAGTCACTGCGAACAGCCGAAGCACTAATATATGCACAGGACACAACCCTACTCCTCAGCTTCAGCCAACGCCTCGCGACGACTCTTGCTCGCCGGATCGAGGTAGGGCACCTCGCCGACGCTGGAAGCTCGGTTGCCGGTTCGACGACCTCCCATGACGGTGAGATCGGGAGTAGCGGCGTGGTAGACGGAGCGATTGTCCCACTGTGGGTTTGGAAGGAAGAAATCAAGAAGGAGAAGGGTCAGCTAGGCTCGGCAAAGGAAAGAAGCTGGAAAAGAGACTAACGATAGCACAGTCGTTGTTGCCCCACTTGATCCTGCATTGAAGATCGTGGTTGCGGGTCAAGATGCGAAGGATGTAGTCGCGGATAATGGCGTCTTCGGTTCCCGAGACGTCGTTGATGCGCGAGACGTGAAGGCCGACGGCGAAGACACTCTTCCATCCCGTAACCTGCAGTGAGATAGAGGTCAGTCTCTAGAGAACGAGCATAACTCGTGGATGACTATCGACGTACAGGGTTGGTCCTCACGACAGGATGCGAAGGAGCAAAATCATCGCCGACGTTGAGGGGAGAACCCCTCGGCTCAACGACGGGGTAGCCACCAGCGTCGGCGGTGGTCTTGAACACCGGTTGAGCGCAGGTAGCTGTAAGGGTCTCCAGGTAGCCGCGGAACGAGGGCGAGATGCGGTCGTAGACCTCGGCTTCAAGAGGGGGAACGTTAGCGCCGAAGTTCGATGGTCGAAAGAAGGGCACGTACTGGCTGAGGCGAACATGGTGTCTCCTCCCGAAGAGGGCGTCTCGTGGAGCTTGAGGAACGAGTAGTCGGCGGGGCATCGTTCAAAGGTGCAGTCGGTCTGTGAGAAGGCTCAAGTCAGCTTCACCGACTCCTGGCCGAGTCTCACCCAAACTCACATGCCACTGGTCGCTGGTATCCTTCTCCTCCTTGGCGCGGTACTTCATATGCTTGTACAGCTTGGCCTGACTCTCACTACTGATGACATAGATCTCCTTGTCCGTGTTGCCCTGCGAGTCGATCGCCGAGTTGTCGGGCGAGTTGAAAAGCGGGTGAGGATGAAGGCCGTGACCGGCGGGTCGTCCGGAGAGTCGACCGAGCGCATCGCAGAAGGATTTCTGAGGACCGACCGAGAGCTGCTGGTTACGGAAGAAGACCACGCCTCGTTGCGAGATGATGATGGCGAGGTCTCGAATCATCGCCTCGCTGTTGGGAGCATCTGTATGACAACGGTCGAGGGGCGAGTCAATCGCTAGACAATACAAGAAAAAAAAACAGAACACGCTGAGGCAGCTCCGGAATGAACTGGTCGCCTCGCCCTCCTCAAACCTCGGCGAAGAGAGAGCTCACCGATGATCTCCTGCAGCTGAGTCTCGGGGTACTCGCGACCGATGAGGGGAGTCACCTGTTCACCTCCAGTCAGCTCAAGCCCTCTATAACCTTGCAGCGTGTCAACTCACCTCGAAGTAGGGAAGATGGTCGAGGCTGCCGCTGTACCGAAGCGGCTCTCGCAGCAGCTTCCCAGGAGCAGGAGCTCGCACTTGAGTAGGAGCGTGAATTGTATCTGAAGCGATGGGAGCCATCTTGGTGATGAGAAGCGAAAGAGGGAGAACAGCGAAGCGAGTTGAAGAGGAAGAGAGAGGTCGAGGTCTAAAGTCCTGCTCTTATCCCCGCTCCCCACTTCTCTTCTCCTTGCGCAAACCCCGTCCCACCCCTTCGTACTCTTGGGAAGAACCTCTTCGCCGGGTTTGGGGCTCCAACTCAAGTCATCCACTGCAGCAACTCGTGTGGGGGAAAGGAAGCCCTTCTCCGGGGCGCCGCACTTACCTCGTCTCCTTCTTTCTCTTCTCCAATCACCTGCTCGCCCTTTTCCTCCACCTCCTCTCTCTCTCGATATCATATAACACTTTCGTGACTCGCTAGCCATGCCTCTTGGAGTCCTACAAGTACGCTAGGCTCTCTGCCTCGCCTCGTTCTCAACCGCTGACTTTGGCTCGCAGGTGCAAGGCCATGTCCCCGGAACTGCTTTCCTCGACGACAGCAAGCAAGCCCACGTCGATGAGACGCTAGCTGCAGCTGGTCAACAACTCAAGAAAGGTACAGGACGGCACAAGGACACGGTTTTGGTGAGCTTTCTCTCCCACTCTTTCTCGCCGAGCTTCGAGCTGATTGCTGTCCGCTCAAAAGGTCCCTCAACCTTCCGACGACCCCAATGATCCCCTCAACTGGCCTCGATGGAAGAAGGAGCTGTTCTTCGCTAACCTGGTCGCTGGAGGAGCTTTGACGGGGGCCATCGGTTCGTCGGCTGGCTTCCCGACGTCGCCGTTCCGCTCACTCGTTCACACTACAGGCCATCTCATCAACGCTGGCTTCAAGGTCATCGCTTCTCAATGGGTAAGCATCCTCACATCTCGTTGGGACCGACCTGAGCTGACTTGACTTCGGCATGAGCAGGGCGTCTCCGTTGACGCCGTCTCTTCCACCAACGCCTGGTGAGTGCTTCTCGGGTGTTTCCGTAGCGTGCATACTAATTGAGCGACGTCGTAACAGGCTCAACCTAGCCACAGCGGTCTACACCATCGTTCAAGGCGCCCTCGCAACCAAAATCGGCCGCCGTCCCATTTTCGTTTCGGCCTCTCTCATGCAGGTGGTTGCTACCATCTGGTCCGCTCGTTCGAACGGATACAACTCCTTCCTCGGCAGTCGCGTCATCTCGGGCTTGGGGATGGCTCCCTACCAAGGACTAGCGTAAGCTTTTCCCTTTCACCTCCGCTCGGCGAGTGCTTCGGCTCGGGTTGCTGACCTTCTCTCGATCCCGTCGACCTCACAGCGGCGCTGCAATCGGAGACGTCTTCTTTGCTCACGAACGTGGACTCAGGGTTGCGATTTGGTCCTTCGCCATCGGTGGAGCCATTAAGTGAGTTGGAGTTGGATGACATTTTTGCGCCGAGCGATACTGACCGATTTTGACACATTGCAGCATTACACCAATGATCAACGGTACATGTAAGTCTCTTCACATCTTTTCCGTTAGCGAGCGGCTACCAGAAGACGGTAGAAGACGTTCGGCGCTGCTCGGCGCTGACTCCCTCGTCTTTCAGTCCTCGACAAGCCCGACGGCTGGCGCACTTGGTGGGTTTCCGAGGTTTCCGTAAAGGCGGCGACATCATCTGACCCCTCTTCCACAGCTTCTACATCATCTTCGGCATCTTCTGCGCCCACTTGTGCACCGTCCTCGTTTCCTTCCCTGAGTCGGCCGTGAGTCTTCCTTCTCTTCAGCCCGCTCAGACCGCTCCTCGTGCCCAGACCTTCTCTTCAAATCTATAGTATCATCGAGCCGCCATCTACGAAACCGATCAAGGCGCCTCAGCTACTCAACTCGCCGCTGCCCGCCTCGCCGAGAAGCTCGAGCGCGCCGACGAGCCCCTGGAGAAAGCGGACAACGGCCAGTTCGTAGAGCGCGCCTCCCGAGAGTCGCTTGCTATCGGAGAGACTTCGGTCAAGAAGACTTGGGTACAGGAGCTGGCGATCTGGAGCTATACCGGGAAGGATTCGCTGCCCCAGCTGCTCGTTCGACCTTTCCGGCGAGTTTAGATGGCCTTGCTTCTCGCAAGCCACGCTAACATGCCGTTCTTCTACAGCTCTCTTCTTAACCCAATCGTGTGGTATGCCATCTTCGCTTGTGAGTCATCCCTCTCCGGTTTCGGCGATGATCGAAAGCTGACCCTTTCGCCGAGCAGATGGATTCATCGTCACCTTTTTGTAAGTCACCCGCTACCTTTCGGCGCACGGGGCAGATTCTCACCCTCTATATCTTACAGGGTCGTCATTTCCGTCGTCAACGCCACCATTTTCTCTCTCGCCCCTTACAAGTTCAACGCTCGACTCGTCGGGTTTACTTCGGCGGGGCCATTGGTCGGTGAGCTTAACCTTGATTCTTTGCTCGTGATACTAATGATGAGCACCTGCTGATCTCACTCTCACTACAGGATCCATCTTGGGTACCGTCGTCGCCGGTCCTCTCGTCGATTACCTGACGAAGTGGTTCGCTCGGCGTAACGGAGGCATCTACGAGCCCGAGAGTCGTCTCATCGCCAACGTCTTTGCTCTCGTGTTCATGGCCGGCGGTCTCGGAGCTTGGGCTGGCTCCACGCCTTACCATCCTCACTGGGCGGTTCCGGTCATTCTCTACGGGTCAGTTCTGCACCTTTCGACACTTCGAGTATACGCTGACGTGCCTCTACACCTCTCACCAATAGTGTCATCAACTTCGGACAATGCATCGCTGCCGCCGCTGTAGCAACCTACCTTCTCGACGCGACAAAGCACAACTCGGCGGAATCGTTCGCGGTGAGTTGGGAGTGTTGGGACTCGATTGTAAAGCTACTTCGACCTCGGAAGCTCATCTATCGTATTAACATCACCAGATGATTAACTTCGCTAAAGTGAGTCATGCTCTACAGCCCGATTGAAGACCAGAATGCTCGGCATCGACTTCAACTTCGAAGGGCGATTGCGGACGTTCTAGCGATTGTATGGGAGGCTGGGCTGACTCGTTGGCATGAACTTAATCTACAGGACATCATGCTGTGGGCGATGTCGAGGCACTTTAATTCCTGGATTTTGGAGCATGGCGTTCAAACGATGTTCGGTATCGTCAGTGGTATCTGCGCCTTTTGTATCGTGCTCTCAGTCCCGTGAGCTCCATCTCCTCTTTAAAACTGTGTTTGCCCTCCCGCTGACTCTCCTACCACTTCGCAGGATGTACATCTTCGGCAAGAAGACGAGGGCTTGGATCGCCGAGAATCCTCTTCTCTTCAAGACGAACTAGGACAGCGGCAAAGGTAGCTCAGCGGGGTCAAAATATCTTCATTAGTGGCAGTGTCAAACGGTCTGTAGTTCAATCTGTGCCCTCTCGCGCGATGGAAGTGACAGGCTCGGCGATGAAGGGAGAGGGGCGAGCCGCCGACTTTTCCAGCTTCGCATCTTTTGGACGCTTCAAGGGAATGACTATACCTAGTGGTGGTTAATTATCTTCCTACAAGCTCTGTAGCCTGGTAGTCCACGACGCTGAGAGCAAGCCCTCGAGCCCGCGCGCCTTGCGTTTCGATTCGCGCTGTTGCCGGCTCTCCCTCCTGCCAAATCCCTCGTCTCGTTTCACCTCAGCAGCCGTAGACTCAATTCGTATAATCGACGTACCTCAGCAAGCCACAAGACCTACAGCACCACTCTCAGCGCCTACCGTCTCGCTCGCTCTCCTTCCAAAGCGCTTCATCTCTTCTCGAGCCCCTACAGGTGCGTCGGAAGTACGAAGATGGAGCACCACGCATCTCAGAGCTCTGGAGAAGCTGCTGAGCCGCGGGCATGAGCTACAGCAGCACGCGCAAGGCGGAGGGAGCTGGCGTCATTCTCGCGTTGAGCTGCTCCGCTGGGGCAGTAGGCAGGGAGCAGTAGTTGAGCGAGAGCTACGTATCTAAGCGATCTTTGCTACATCGTGGGCCAGTCGCTGTTCCTGCTGCTCTACCGCAAGAGCAGACGAGCGACGAGGAAGCCGGGCCAGCGCGCTCAGCCAAGGGGGAGCAGTGCCCACAAGGTTGCAGATCTGAAGAGGAAATGTTTGACTATCTACTTGCTCTCGTAGCCCAGCAACTCCCGCCGTCCGAGCGCCGCTAACCTTCTCTCCCCTTCGCAGAATGACCGAACCCCTCTCCCTTCACGTCGGTGGCATCCAAACTCAAGTCTATGGCCTACAGAACCTCGCCACCTCCTCACACGAGGGCCTCGCCATCCTCTTCTTCCTCCACGGTCGCTTCGGCTCGGCGGCCGATCCTCGAATGGCCAAATGGGCCAACTCGTTCGTCTCTCACGCCGCTGCTGAGCGAGAGAAGGCTGGTGGAAAGGGTAAACAGCTAGTCGTCGTCACTTTCGATCAGAGGAACCATGGCGAGCGAACGATCAACGCGGAGAAGAACAAGGGTTGGCGGGAGAGGGACAGTGAGGTGGAGGGGCTGGATAACGAGGCGCATGCGGTCGATATGCTCGCCATTCAGAGTGAGTGGACTCCCTTTCTCCGCCGACAGAGCTCATCACTGACCTCGGCTGCCCTCACAGCTGGCACAGCTCGCGACGTCTCCTTCCTCATCGACTTCCTCGAGCCGACACTGTGGCCAAACGGAGAGCAGACGGTCATCGACTGGTGGTGCTCTGGTATATCTCTCGGTGGACACTCGACTTGGCTTGCGCTGGCTCAAGGTGAGCCCTCCTCAGCCGCTTCAGCTCGCAGTGCCGTATGGTCTCGCTGGCCGGTGCTTCGAAGAGTTTGATGATCGTCGTTATCTCGGGCGCTTGACTGACTCTCCTTCCCGTTGTTTCGCTCCTTCGCACCTACAGAACCCCGACTCACCCTCGGCATTCCCATCATCGGTTCCCCCTCGGTCCTCGACCTTCTCTCCCACCGAGCCGCCAACCTCCCCGCTCCTCACGGTCCCCTTCCTATCACAGCACCCTACTTCCCTTCTTCCCTTCTTCGCCATATCGAGCGTACCGACCCCATCAACGTTCCTCGGTCGGTGTGGAAGGGGAGAAAGATCCTCGTTCTCAGCGGAGGAGCGGATGAACTCGTGAATTACGTGCATGGAGCGACGGATAGGTTTGTGGAAGTGCTTAAGGGTGAGGATGGTGTAGGAAAAGATGGCGTCGTGGATGTGTGGGTGCAGGAGGGAACGTGAGTTGCCCTCTCCGCTATACTTCTCGAGCAGCCTAGCTGACTGTCCTCCTTCCTTCAAAGCGGACACAAGTTCTCCAACGAGATGGTTTCAAGGGCCAACACTTTTCTGTGGGAGCATGGGCTTCGCTCGGCGGCTTCGGCGACGGCCGGCGCGAGGATGTAGTGGCGTTGGGGCAGTAGCTGCTAGTGATGATGCACTTTGCTCGCCTCTCGAAAAAGATTATGATCCCTTCTCACGTTGCTCTTTGCAAGAGAACCTCATCGAGAGGAGGCGGTAGAAAGACTTGTCGCGACGGCAGGACATCGCCGAGCGCCGAGCTCAGCCTGCGAAGCGGCGTTCTGAACGGGGTGGGGCCAAGGCGAGTTTTCGGAGCTCGATGGCACTCGATGACGACTTTTGCGGTCTTTCTTGGGTCTAAATCTCTCGGGCGAAGCACTCCCAGCGTCTCGCCGCTCGAAAGCTCGGCGCGGCTTGCGGGGGAACTGCTGCTCGTTAGAGATCAGCTGGGGGCTCGCGAGGGTTCGGATCTCTTTAGATGGTGATATTACCCCTCTGCGTCCTCTGCTAGACTACACAGTGCCCTTTTCGCGAAACGATGAGTGGACGACTGCCTCGCTCGACCCTCCTTGCGCTCCTCTTCCTCCCGCCATCACCTCGTCACTTCGCCGTTTCGTCTCGTCCATTCGAACAGCAGCTACAGATGAATATTGACTCTCTCTTACATTCGAACGAGCATTTGGAAGACTTTGCGCAAGCTTGGAGCAACAATCAGCAGCAGCAGCAAGTCGAGCGCGCGAGAGGGAACGAGCTCGAGGACGCGACGAGGTCTGAGAGGGCGAGTTCTGCTGGAGGAAGCTGGTATAGTAGAGAAGGAAGTGTAGCCTCGAGCTTGGCTACAGCAAGTGAGTTGTCCCGTGCTTCCTCGGGCTGAGAGCGGGGTGAGAGCTGGTGGGAGAAGCGACGAAAGCTGACCAAGGTATCGCTACATCACAGGCTTCATCGAAGCACCCGCAGCACCCTTTGAACCTTCCCCTCTAGTCCCTCGCGTTGTCTTCAATGAACCAGCGCCCGCGCTTCCGCGTGCACTTCCTTCGCCGTCGCCGAGCGAGAGTCAAACTCAAGCTCCTCAGCGTGAGTTCTGCCAACCTTCAAAGCATCTCTTTGCCCTCAAAGCTGAATCCATTGCGCACACAGAAACCCCGCCTACCAAGCGCCCGAAGTGGTCGACCGAGGAGACGAGCCGCCTCCTTCAGCACGCGAGCTTCACCGAGACGAACCGTTGGGCCGAAATCTATCCTCTGCTACATACCACCCGCACGATGAAGTCTGTACAGCTTCAACATCGATTCTACAAGCAGCTGTATTATCATCCCAAAGGTGAGTCGCGCGCTTTGACCGAAGAACACGAGCGCCAGCTGACCCGCCGTCTCGAGCAGTAACTCGCTCTTTCAATACAGCGCTGACCCCGACCATCATCGGTGATTCCCTCTCACTAGGACTGTATTCAGGGGCTCCGAACTGACCTCTCGCATTGCCGTCATGCAGGACCTGCTCTATCCCCCGACGTCGCCCCTTGGAGCGACGCCGAGAACAAGGAAATGCTCGCGATGCTACATGTGCAGGGCCAACAAGATTGGGCCGGGATCCAACGCAAGCTGGGAACGGGCAGAAGTGTCAAGGCGCTGCAGCGGCAGGTTGAACTGCTTCATCAAGCCCAGGAGAGGACAAGTGAGTCGCTCGCTTAAGCTCGCGCCGAGCTTGGCGTTTGCTGATTTTGCTACGACTGCGCTCGCAGAACTGCTCCCCATCAACATGGCGCAAACGGGCTCCGACGGCCACGACGTCCCTTCCCCTACCGCCGCTTCCGTCACTCGCCGCTCGGTGGAAGCAAGTCCCGCTAAAGTCGCCACTCCTCAGCGCAGAGTGACTTCCGAGGCCCAGGACCTTTACCATCAGGGATCGGTGCATCAGAGCGCCGAATCTCGGCTCTTCCGCCCTCCATCTCTTTCCTCCTCCTCCGCCGCCGCCGCCCGTGCCCTTCTTTCGACCCTCGCCGACATCCTCTTCCCTTCAGATTCCCCTCCTTCCGCCGCCAAGGACGTCGTTCAGGAAACGCCGACGATTTGTCGCTGCTGTAGCAAACCAATATTGTTGGAGGAGCCTAAGCGTGGGCGCGGAAAGGACGGGGAAGTAGATCGCGAGTCAACGAAAAGGAGGAGGGTCGCCGAGGAGGAGACCGAGCAGGATGAGGGCGAGAGATACGCGGGCTGGGCGTAGGGAGTAGTGTTCAAAGTCGAATTTCTCACTCGCTTGAACCCCAAGCGGTCCATTGAAGAGAGCGCGAGATGCAAGCAGCTCAATCTTGACTGCTTCTTTCTTCGTGAGCTCGCTGAACAGCGCTCAGGGCTACAAAATGCTACGATACGGATTGAAGACAGTGTACTGCAACATATCTACACCCTTGCAAAGCCTCTACTTCCAGTAATCCTCCTCGCTCTTGACGAAGCCAGGCGCCCTTCTCTCCCACACGCCCTCGATACCCATGTCAAGCTTTCCATCGTCCTTCCAGAACAGGGTTGGCTCGCCGTTGAACGTCTCCAGCGGCTTGGAAAGGTCGGTGGAGGGAGGGTTGCGGAAAACGATGGATTCGACGACGCCGAGAGTGAGGTGAATGGCGGCGGGATCGGGGGTGTAGTTCTGCGAGCGGGAGAAAGAGATTAGCAGGGGTATGGAAGGTAGTGAAGAATACTCGACGCACTTCGAATGAAGAAGAAGGAGCGCCGGAAAGGAGAGCGGCGATGTTGCGAGCGACCACGCCTGCCTGAATCGCTCCCGGTCGAGCAGCCTTGGGTGCGCCTGCGAGGAGTAGGAGAGATGTGAGAGGGAGTAGAGGAAAAAAAGGTTACGTTTACTCACCCGAATCAGCGATATCCCCGACGGCAAAGATGCGCTTCGTCGCCTCTTGCTCGTTCTCGGCGAAGGGAGCGACCTCGAAAGTTGGCTTGACGCGGATGAAGCTGCTCGGCGTGATGGCGGTGAGAGCGAGGGATTTGAGTGGCCCAGAGTTGGGGATTTGTCCCGTCGATTGGATCTGTGAAAGGACCAAGGTCAGCTTCCGATCCTTCGGCGAGTCTTTAGCGAGCTCCACTCACGACAAAGTCGGCTTCGACGGTTCTTCCATCCTCCAGCTTGACCTCCTTGACACCAGCGAATCCTCCTTCCGGGACGACAGCACGAGAGCCGAGAACCGTCTTGATCCCGAGATCGTTGAAGCGTTTCAGACAGGTCTCGTGGAGTAGAGGGTGGAACCGAGGCATGAGCGTGCGCGATTGAACGACGGTGACGTCTTTCTCTCCCTTGTAGACGATGGCGAGGTCAGTGGCCATTTCTGCGAGTGGAAGAGGTCAGCTCGGCGCTGGTTTCGGCGCTCGAAAAAGGGTGAAAAGGAGTGCTCACGGACGCCCACGGCTCCACCGCCGAGGATGACAATCTTCTTGGCTTGCTTGATGTCCTCCTGAATGCTACGAAGGTAGTCGATACCCTCCTGCTTGCTCTCCCCAGGCATCGTGCCCGGTGGGGTGAGCTTCGTACCGGTAGCAACGACCAAGGCGGCAAAATCGATGCTCTGCACCGTTTCACCGTCCAGCTCGACGGGTCGATCAAGCGCGACCGAGGTGGGAGAGATGGACTCGGCCGCGGCTCGAACGATTAGATGCGGAGGAGGGAGAGTGGTGGGGATGAAGGCCTTGTGCTCGTGACCGGCGACGATGGCGAAGCGCTGTTCGAGTGAACCAAAGTCAGCTTTAGGTCTGTAATGCGATAAAGCTCGTGCTCGCGGCCGAAAGACGCACGGGGTAAGCGAAGAGGTGTCCAAAACGCTCCTGCTTCTCGATGAGGACTACTCGGTGAGTAGGAGGGAGCGTTTCGATGAGCTCCTTGGCGGTGGCTGCTCCGACGTAGGATCCACCGACGACGGCGACGTTTCGTAGAGCTGGCGGGGTTGAGGTGGTCGACATGGCGCGTTGAATGGCGGCGAGACGAGGAAGGGCGAGAGAGGCCAGGGCGACGAGAACGGCTGCGAAGAGAGCCTTGGAGAAGAGGGAAGCCCGAATGGTGCGAAAGCGAGAAAAATAAGGAGGGGGAGACGAAGAGCGGAGGAAGAGCGGCCGCCGTCGCGGGTGGACTTGTTGCTGCGCACATAAGCGGAGTCAGTAACAGTAAGCGATCAGCGAATTGAGCGCTTGCTTACTTTGCATTAGAACGAGACCGATCGACCCTTTCAATTCGACAATACGCCGCTCCGCCGAATCGCCGAGGCTTGCGAAGTCCTTCGGCTTTGCCATGGGAACGGTGGGAGCAGGGTACGAGGCTCCAAAGCAGCTTCTCAAACTGCCCGTCGTCGTCGAAGAGCTCAAGCGAAGGAGCAGAGCCGGGAGAACGCGATGGGGGCACAACAAACGGATTGCAGTGAGAACGAGGGGTATTAAGTGTCTGTAAAGGAGCAGGTCAGTTTGAGAGCTTTCATAGAGCTGATATCACCCACAGTAGTGTCTTTGAGCGAGCGAGACCTGCTCATTGCGTCGTGGAAGCCTGAGATCCGCCTGCGAAGGGGGGAGTTCGGCGGTCAGCTTGGGCGCTTCGCTCAAGTGCAGAGAAGTAACTCACCAGTCATTTCAGAATCTCCATCGTCGTCGTGAACGGGCGGTGTAGCTCTTGGTGATCCGCTCTGTAGGTTCCCAAGACGGTTAGCTCGGCCCCCAAGACGCGCACGGGCACGTACGCTGAGGAGAGCAGTGAGGCCTGCTACAGCGCGTTGGAAGCCTCCTCCAGAAGAGCGTCGACGTTCCAATGGTGGTGCAAAGCCGTTGACTGGCTCAGTCGGCCCAGGCGGTACAGGATCCTCGAGCTTCGGAGCGAGGTCGTCTTCGCTGGACGATTCGGCGAGCTCTGACTCTTCCTGCTCTTGATCCTGGCGCGAGTAGCTTCGGCAGTCTTCCTTGGTATCCTCGTTTGAGTCCTCTGCCCCTCCTTGGCCCAGTTGTTGCTCCAAATCGGCGACTCGGCGCCTGAGATGGTCCACCTCGTCTCGAAGGGCTTGGTTGTCGGCTTCCAACTGCTGCAAGAGCTCCTTCTTCCTGTCGCGAGATGCCTGAGCTGCTGCCTTGTTCCTAAGCTTCCTAGCTTGTCGTCGGGCCTCTTGCTCCGTGAGCGCTTGAGTTGGAGCGGCGAGACTCGTGGAGGCGTCGCTTCGCTTGCTGCTGGCGCGTTTCGAGGTCGACGAAGTGCCCATCGCGACCGTGAGGTGGAGAAGACACGCTTGACTACTCGCTCGAGCTGACGGCCCCGGTCGTGAGGTGTTGCTGAGACGAGAGGAAGTGGAGGAAGCCAAGCCGCGAAGCTCGAGTCTCGAGCTGTACCCTCATTTGATGAGGCTCGGCCGAAGCTGGTAGAGCCTACAGCTATAGCTTCAAAGAACTGCTGGCTCGCCTTCAGTCCCTATCAAGCTACAGGTCTCCCTGCCGCCAACCCTTGACACGTTCGCACTCCGGGGCCCCCTCTTCGCCCATCGAGATTGCACTTGAATAAAGCGAGAGCCCTTCAAGCTCGGTGAACAGTCGAGAGAAGAGCTCGTGTTTTGCTTCGAGGCGGAGAAACGAGGTGAGAAGCCTACTGAGCGCGCAAGCCTCGCTGCAGACCTCGGCGATGGCTCTCAGCTCCCCTCCCTCACTAACGGTACAATACAGCACAGTTTTAAGTAGTGTCCGAGTACGCCTGACCTAGCGGCAACAACACTCCCGCCTCGGTGACAAAGCTGGCGATGGGATTGTCGGCAAAGTCGCCTGCGAACGGGATCCAAGTCAGCGCCGAGCAGCGAGACATAACGAGAGAGCTCACCGAAAGCAGCATAGCGCTGGATATAGTCTTGGTCTTCTAGCCACGGGACCACTTCTTCTATGAAGGTCTTTTGCGCATCGGCATCGCCTGTTCCCATGAACTTAACCGAGAGATCAGAGCGGGACCGAGAGATTAGAGCGGCGCCGAGAAGCGGAAGGAGAGCGAGACGAACCTCGGTGATCCAGATGGGCTTCTGCAAGGTCTTGTACGACTCTTCAAAGTAGCTTTTGAAGTATGCAGTGTTGTCGGCGGTATCGTACCAATGCAACTGCGAAGAAAACGATCAGCGAAGTAAGGGCGAGACGCCGAGAGTGAGCGCTCACCGCGACCGCGTCGATTTGACAATCCGTGCACAGCGAGATAAACTTTTGAAGCCACGGTACACCCAAGGGAGCGTCGTCTGTTCCCACTC
Source organism: Leucosporidium yakuticum (assembly GCA_019775505.1). Classification (NCBI taxonomy): domain Eukaryota; kingdom Fungi; phylum Basidiomycota; class Microbotryomycetes; order Leucosporidiales; family Leucosporidiaceae; genus Leucosporidium; species Leucosporidium yakuticum. Next base: position 27,484 of record JACWFO010000115.1, read on the forward strand.
CGTTGGTGACGGCGGGAGAAACGAGCTTGGCGGAAGTGCCGAGGGACTGCATGTTGGCGTTCCAAAGCGTGACGGCCGCTGATGGGGAGAGGTTGGCTTGCTCAGCCATATCGGGTTCGTTGAATCTGTGGGCGAGAGAGGTAAGCGAAGTAGCGAGTGAGAGAAGACCTTAAACTCACCCGAGCACGTAACTCGCTCCCGCCGAGATGGCGGCTGCAGCATTATCTGACCATCCGTCGACCTGCTTCTCGCCCCACAACATTGGAATATACTCGATTCCTGCTTGCAGAGCGTCGGTTTGCGAATTCCAGTTGTCTGCAAGATCAAAGGTCAGCGTCGGCGCTCGGCGCTTCTCTTCAAGCTCCTTCGCTCGACTCACAAGCCCAGGTGATGGCGAGGTCGTCGGTATACGAGGCGTTGTTGTAACCGACTCCCTTCTTGGGCGTGGAGACACCGACGTCGATACCTCCGCTTGAGGTCTGCAAAACGAGGGACGAGTGAGCGACTCGGCGAAAGTTTCGAGCCTGGGCCGAAAACGTACAGAAGAGGCAGCTGCCGAGCTTGTGGTACTTGAGCCGTCGCCTGTTCCAGCAGCGGTCTTGGTGAGAGCTCCAGATTGTCCTTCTGCAGCAGTTGAAGCTCCACTAGAGCCGGCTTTGGTCGCACTCGTCGTCGCCGTTCCCTTGGTCTGCGAGGACAGGAAGTCAGCTACAGCCGACGCACTCCTCCATCATCCCGACTTACCGTCCCGCCCGAACCTCCCGTTGATCCGCTTCCTGCTCCACCAGAGCTCGCTTTCGTCGCCGTTGCCCCTCCCGCTGAACCTCCTTCCGCCGAGCTGTCCGCCGAGGTTGACACTGCGTCGCTTGTGCTCGTAGCATCCGACATACTCTCGTATGCTTTGTAGCCTGCGAAACCGAGTAGTAGAGCGAGCAGGAGGGCGATGATGACGATGAGGATGGTGCGGTTGCTGGTGGTGCTTGCAGCCGCAGGTCGGTGATGAGACGCCTGCGAAGGGAGGGAAGCAGCAGAGGTCAGCTTAGCTCATAGGTAGTCTGGCGCGAAAGCTCACCTTCTCCTCATCGTCCGTCGACTCGTCGCTGCTCCCTTCATCGCTCTTCTCAGAGTCCTTGGACGAGGCCGAATCGGAGCCGGAGGACGGAGATGACAGCAGCTCTTCCTCATCCTCGCTACGCCGTCGATGGTGCATGCGAAGGCCAGCTTGGGCCTCTGGGTTGTTGAGATGTTGAGACGAGCGAGCAGGTGGAAGCGAGAAATCAACAAGCAGCAGCGTCGACTCCTTGAAAGTCCTCGGAGGCGGGGAAAGGACCGAGCGGCGACCGAACGTCTTCAGTACAGAGGAAAGGTGGCGTCTACATCTTGGCTCCATGCTGTTAGCCCTCCCATGACATTCACCAGCTCGACTTGAGGCGCTTGAGGTTGCGTAGAGAGATGGCGAGAGAGAGCTCGGGCGGCGAGCAGCGAGTCGTTTCCTCGGCGACAGACGAGGTAGATGGGTGATGAGTCGGTCGAGGGTACTGAGGATGAGTGAGAGGGCGAGACGAGGTCGAGGGCGGAGGATGGATCCCTCAGAAGGGAGGAGAAGGGGACGTCTGCGAAAGGTGAAGGCGAGGTCAGCGCAAGTCGTCGACCGAGAAGACGAGACGAGACTAGACTCACTGATGCTCCCATCTAGATGACAGATCCCAAACTCGGCTTTGCTCCTCACATCGAGGATCCTGGCTCCCGAGCCGAGAGACGCTGCGAGCTCTCCAACTCGAACTCGCCGCTCTCCTTCCCGCTTCAAGCTCGAAGATCCAACGCCGGGAATCTCGCACAAGGGGTCCTCCCAGCCTTCCCAACGTCCCTCGGGGTGACATAGGAAGGTGGCCCAGCGCGATGAGGGGGTAGAGAGGGTGGAAGGGTCGCCGAGGGAGGGGAAGGTGCCGCACGCCGGGCAAGATGGTTTCTGTGCTCGCACCTTGATTGTGCGAAGTGGCGAGGGTGACATTGGTGAAAGTAGATGAAGGGTAGGCTTGGCTGTGGGAGTAGGAAAGCAGTCAGCGACAGGTCTGGTCGCTCCACGACTCGCGGACTGACCAACGCCGAGAAGCACTCGCATCGCCTCTGCTCCCATCTGCACTCCGACCTGACCGCATAAGATACCCAAAACTCCTTCATCAGAGCAAGCGCCCGTTCCCTGCAACGCGAGCTTCTCCGCTCGAAGATCCTCCTGGAGCAGTCGCTCGGCGGGGGAGAGCTCGGTCGAAGGAGGAGTCGGGGAGGGCGCGCTTGGTGGAAAGATGCATGCGTAGCATGGTCCATGGGTAGGCGGTGTAGATGACTCGGAATCGACGGGTGCTGATCCCGAAGAGGTCGAGGGAGGCGATGGAAGGGGAAGACCGAACACGCCGACTGTCCCTTCCGTTCGTACAGCTCCTCCACTGACGAGAGGGATGCCGTAAGCGACTGCGTAGGCGTTGAGGAAATGCCTAGTTGCCGGGTTGTCGGTGCAGTCGAGGATGAGGGAGAAGGACGGCTCGAGGATGGCGGAAGGTGTGGTCGCCGAGTCGAAGAGCGAGGGCGTGAATGGAAGAGCGTGCGCGTTGATCTTGACGTCCGAGTTGAGCCTGTAGTTATTTAGGCGTCAAATGAGAACTTTCAGCACGTCGCTGTAGCTCGACAGCTCACTTCTTCAACCCGAGCTTCGCGCTCTCCGCCTTGTTGACGCCGACGCGCTCCTCCGAGTGAAGGACCTGTCGGTGAAGGTTGGAGAGCTCTACAGAGTCGTGGTCGAGGATGGTGATCTCGCCTGTAGATCCAACCGCCGCGGTCAGCTGCTTTCTCATCGAGCTCCATCTTCAACTCACCAACTCCAGCAGCAGCGAGATAAAGCAGCACAGGACAGCCGAGTCCACCAGCTCCAATAACGAGGATGTGTGACCGCTTGAGCTTGAGCTGGCCTGTACTTCAAGAGATCAGCTTTCATTCGCCGCGAGCAGCTTCAGACGCACCTTCAAGACCAACAGAGGGCAAGATCATCTGCCTGCCATATCGCTTGTACTCGCGCAGGCTGAGAGGGTGCTGTTGCTGAGGTACAGAAGCTGCTGGGGGTGGCTGAGGCGACAGCGAGGGATCAAGAGCGGGTGGAAGAGCGGCGAGCTCCGTCTCCAGGGTTCGCAGTCGAGCACGAGTGTCCTGTAGGTCTGCCAGTACCTCTGCACGAAGTCGTGGTGCAACTGAAGTCATGTGAAGTGAGACGAAAAAGTTGGCGGAGGACAAGGAGCGAAAGGCGAGCTCCGAGCAGGGTTGAGTTTGACGAGGGGTCAAGGGATGCAGAGAGGTAGCTTTTGAGGTAAGAGAAAGGCTATCGATCATTTGCTGGATTAGATCAATGTTTTGCGAGCTGCAGAACTGTCCACGAGCCTTCGCTGGGCCATCGCTGTCTTCGCCGAGCTCTCGCTCTCCGAGCTCTTTCTCTCGTTTGAACGCTTTGGCGAGCTCGTCGACGCTACCGAAGAACAGGATGAACAGCGGTTATTTTTTCTTGAACGGTTGCTACATGAAGAACGGTGGCCTTTCCTCGCCTCCGCTGGCCGTCGCCGCCACCCTGCGTGAACGCCGAAAAGAGAGGGTCAGCGGGTGTATCGAGGTCGAAGGCGTCACAGAAGCAACGTACAAGCTTCCTCGGATCAGCTTCGAAAGCGACTACGCCGCCAACACCGCAAGAGCCGCCAAAGCCTCCTCAAGGTCGACCGGCGCCGAGGGCTCCCCATCCTCGCCCCTCGAAAGTACGCCGAGCGACTTGTTGAGCTCTTCGAGGTCGATGGAGAGTGACCCCGAGGCGTCGCATTCGGATTGAGGGAAGGGAGTGGAAGCGAAGAAGGCGGTGAAATCGAAGGATGTGAGGGGAGCTGTGGCGGAGGATGGGGAGCGATCGTCGTACATCTCCATCGCTGCAGCCGAAGCAAGTAGCGAAAGAGGATGTCAGTAAAGCAACCGACTCTGGCGTTTCCCCGCTCCATGAAGCGCAACTGACTTACCCTGCGAATGATCGACGCCGAGCGTTTTGAGGCGAGTTCGAAGGGAGAAGCACGAACGGCCCGAGCCGAGTAGTCTCTGGATGGCGAAGAGCTTGGTACTGCACCTTATTGCTTTGAGGTCGTGATCCGAACTCCACAACGCTAGGAGCTCGGCATCCTCCTCGTCGCTCCACGGCATCCAGTCGGGATTCGGCTTCGGACCTGCACGCAGAGATTGATCAGTTGAGGCGAGTACGGCGAGACTTTGAGAAGTTTCACCGATGTAGTCCATGTCGCGAGGTATTTCGTGGCCGTACGATTTAGTGGCTGGTTAAAGAAACCATCAGCGCGTGAAGCTCGGCGGGGAAGGCGAGGAAGGCGAAGCCGGGCTCACCAGGCAAGCGGTAGTAGCGGTAAGGAGCCGCACGCAGCCAGTTACGAACCTCATCCCCAATCCGATCAAATGGTAGCTCCAGCCTAACAGCCTGCATCGCAGCTCCGAGCGAGCCGACTGGCTCGCCATTGACGACGTGCTGGAAAAGGATATGGAGTTCTTCCTCCGACCATGGTCCGTTTACCGGAGCTGCTAGACGACGTGCGCGTCTTCGTGCTGCGGAGTTTTTTCCCGGCTTGGCGGAAAGAATTCGGGGAACGGAAGAGGAGAAGGGAGAAGGGCAAGGGAGGAGGGAGCTGGAAGCGAGAGGAGCGGAGGTCGAGAGGGACTCTGTAAGATTTGGAGGCCGAAGAAGGTTAGTAATTCTGCCCGTCGACTCAAACCCTCGGTACCCTGCGACGAGCCGGCACTCACCATTCGACCCTGGCTGAGCAAACGCCGAAACGGGCTTTGAGCCATGCAGCTCGTTCCATGCTCGCTTGGCGTCGGCTGCAGTATACGCACAGCCTTCATGCTCCGTACGCATCTCGTTGGCAACGCTCTTCCAATCGTTCTTTCCCAGCACTTGGCCCTCCTCGAAGCGCCGAAGCTTGGCCTTGAGAGCGTCGAGCCACCCTGACCGTACCAAGGCAAGTCGACGAGGGAGAGGAGGAGTGAGCGAGGGTTCAGTCACCGTGTGGGGAGACCGTAGATCGAGGAGCGCAGGAGAGCGTGAGCGAAGCAGAAATAGACATCGCCGAAAGAGACGGAGCTCACCATTCAGCGTCTCCCGCCTTTCCGTCAAACACCGAAGGCTACGCCCACTTCCCATAGCACCTGTAATGAGGCTCGGCAGTCCTCCTGAAGCTTGGATAGCGGCGAGAAGAGCAGCATCCTCCTTTCCGTTCCAAGGGGCCGAATCGGGGCTTGGTAGAGGTCCTGTGTTGAGCGAGCTGGTCAGAAAAGCGAGAGCGGCATATTCTAGAGACGATAAATACCAATGAGACCTCCGCGAAGGTGCTCGGTGCCAAAGCAATGGGTAACTGCGAAGGACAGAGGAAGTCAGCGAAGGTGGGCGCACAATTCGAAAGCGGGGTCTCACCTCTCAAATGATAATGGCGGCGCCGTAGCTCGATGTAGCGCTCGATAACTCTATCCTTCTGTTCGACTTCCAAGCGGGCCATGATCGAAGTCCAGTGCTGCTCGAGGCCTTGGACGAAGGTCACCGACTGAAGCAGGACCGAGTCGAGTTCGTCGGTCCAGACGATAGGCGAGGTTTGGGAAACGAGCGAAATTTTGACACGTGTTTCTGCCGCGTGAAGCTTCACTGCAGGTGGTCAGGCAGGTTAGCACCGTATGAGAGCTAGAGAGCGAACGCGTCGCGAACATACAGGCTCGCTGGTAAAGGAGAGCGTCGCGCTGATTCTTCGGTCGACGTCCTTGCTTCTTGGGCTGAGGAGCTTCAGTAGGCGTAAGGCTAGCAGCTCGCTTCGAGGGAACGGTCGGCGCCGTGACCGCGTCTTGAGGTTGAGCAGCGGTAGATGGAGGGGTTTGAGGTGCAGGACAGCTAGAAGGAGCAGCAAAAGGGTTTGGAGGACCCGTTGGGACGTCCACGTCCATGGCGGAGGCGAAAGCGACGAAATGAGCGAGTAGTTGGAGGAAGAAAGACGAGCGAGCGGTCGGAGCTCAGAGGGAGGGCGAAAGGGGTGCAGCGGGAGTGGTGAAGTGAGAGCAATGGGAAGAGTATCGTGATGTTAGTGAACTGGTGCTGTAGCTCTGTACCTCGATAACCTCCTCGCTCATCATCAGGCCTTCGCCGAGCACTGGAGCTCTTCGCATCCGCTCTCCCTTGGGTTCGAATGCCGCGTCGCCAGTTTTCAGAGATCCGATCTCCGAAACACAAGACCAGCCCCTTTCACGCCATTCGAGTGCTACCTCATCACTCCTTCCGCGCTTCGCCTCCGCCGAACATCAGAACCTGCGAGCGCCGAGCTCGCCAATCCGCGCTCAAGCGGCGGTGAAAAGACATCAAATCGGATTCCAAAGCCTCGATCTAAGCGCTCTAAGCCGTATTGATTCCCTTAGCATCTGCCCTCGCCTCCGAGTCCAGCCCGAGCCTCGGCGAAGGCTTCAAACTCGCAAGCACCTACAACGCCGTTGAGGCGTCGCTGAGACAGTCTCAGCCCTCGAGGAGACGTCTACCGACATCAAAGTCTCCGTTGCTCTTTTGAAGGTTGGGGAAGGGAGTAGAGACGAAGAAAGCGGCAAAGTCGAAGAGACCGGGGGTTGGCGGGTGCGGAGGCGCTGAGGCAGGGAGAGGGTCGAGATCCATCGGAGTTTCTGCGACGGGAAAGCCGAGAATCAAAAGGAAGTCAAAATCCGATCAGGACGGCGGTAGCGCTCTCGAAACACGAGAATAAGGCAGCTCACCTTTCGCTGCAATTGCGCCGAGCTTGGAAAGACGATCCATCATGCCAGCGCGCGAGCGACCGGACCCGAAGAGCGTTTGTACGTGAGCGATGCGGTCGCCCGAGCTGGTTTCTTGATGTTGGAGGGGAAGCTGCCAGAGTCTCAAAAGCTCCGCATCCTCCTCGGCGCTCCAGGCGATCATGTCGGGAGATGGCTTTGGACCTGCAATGAGAGCGAAGTGTGAGGAGAGGTGTATCATCCTTCAATTTGGAGAGCACTTACCGATGTAGTCGCCGTCCTGAGGAAGGTGAGAGTACGTCGCGGTGGCTGTGAAAAGGAAAGAGATCAGCTTCGAAACTCGGCGACGACGACTCGGCGGAGAGTTCACCAGGCAAGAAGTGATCGTGGTACACAGCTACGCGTAGACGAGCTAGTACCGACTTGGTCGTTCGCTGGTGCCCCAAGTTAGACTTGATCCTCTGTCTGAGCTTCTTGTGCACGGAGGAAGGAGTGATTGGAAGGCCGTTGTCGAGAAGCTGGTAGAGGAGATTGTTCTCTTGGTCCGACCAGGGTCCGGTTTGGACAGGAAAGGGAGGCTTCGGCTGAGGACAGGGGGATGAAGCCCGCGCCGTTGTCGAGGGAGAATATCTGGTCGTGGGAGCGGCGGAAGGAGCGGACGGCGTTGGAGCTTTGGCGATAGAGGAGGGAGTGATGCTGGCTTCGGGAGGCGTTGAGGGGTGGGAGGAGGAGTCTAAGGAGAAGAGAAAAACAAGTCAGCATCGACGTCCTTCTCTCGCCGGGATCCGTCGCGACCTCGACGACTCACCAACCGAAGCTCGGCGCGGAGCAGCGGCAACGACACCTTTCAAACCATAGACCCGATCCCATCTAGCCTTGACTTCAATCGCCGTATACGGACATCCTTGGTACTCGGCTCTCATCTCCTTGCCGATACGCCTCCAGGTCGCTTTGCCCGGCACTCGTTTCTCGGTTTGTTCGAGCTTGCCATCGAGAGCGGCGAGCCAGCCTGCGCGCGTCGATCAGAGCGACATGGGGATGGATGCGAGGATGGAGTTTAGGGAGCGAGAAGAAGGTGGAGGTGTGTCAAGGAGGGAGAGGGAGCAGAGCGTCAACGAGCGGGTTCGAAAGAACACCTCGGCGAGATTGAAACCGAAAGAAAGCTCGCCATCGGGATCAATCTCCTTCAACCTCGACGTCAAGCAACGGAGGCTACGACCATTACCCATCTCGACCCGAAGGCGACTAGGAGCATCCTTGCACTTTCGACTCGCTTTGAGGAGAGCGATCTCTTCCTTGTTGCCCCAAGGCGCCGAGTCGGGATTGGGTAGAGGTCCTGCGGAGTGAAGAGGTCAGCTCTGTCGCCGCTAGTCAAGCGTGGATAGGTGCGCTTACCGACGAGGTCGTCGCGATGATGCTCAGTGCCGAAGAAACGAGCAGCTGTGAGGGCGAAAGCAAGTCAGCGTAAGCTCGGCGCAGGGCTAGACTACGAAGCACTCACCTTTTAGGTAGTGATGAAGCTCGCTCAGCTCGACATAGCGTTTCAAAACCTGATCCTGCTCAAAGACGCCCAAGCGAGCCATCACCGTGATCCAATCCTGCTCGAGCCCTCTCGCGAAGTCGACCGATTGAAGGAGGATCGAATCCAGCTCATCCGTCCAGGTCGAGCGTGGGACTCGCGAGATAATCAGGTCTTTGGTACTCGTGTTTTTATTCTCCGACTCCTCTGTAGGTCGATATGCAGGTCAGTAGAGCTCTGAGAGCGCGAACCACGACGCGCTGAGGTCCAGCTTACCTTGCTCAGCAGCGCTCGTCGCCGGTCCTGAAGGGAAAGGCTTCCACTTTTTGCTGTTATATCGTCGTCCGTCCTTGTCGTAGCTTTGTACAGGACTTGCAGCGCGCTTGGAAGGGACCACGACTGCTGAGAGCGCGTTCTGAGCTTCGGTGGGCGGAAAACGAGGCGGTCGAGGTGCAGGGTGAGGGGTAGGAGCAGTGAGCGCCTCCTGTACCCCTTGGTAAGCTTCGGCGTTCATGGCGAGGGCGAGAAGTGCGAAACGAGTGAGAAGCAAGAGGGAAAGAGAGGAGCGGAGCGGAGGGTCGAAGCTTGAGCGAAGCAAAGGTGCAGATGGGAGACTTAGGTGCAGGGAGGTATGTGTCAGACAGATCTGGAATGAGGTTTCGCCGCCTCTTCTGTACCTCAACAGCTCTCCTCGCGGTTCTTCAGCTCTTCGCCGAGCAGGCGGGGGTGCTCCTTCTTTTGTTGTCGGACTTGGTCCGGGTCGTGGCGAAGCGGCACAGTTCAGTACTTTACGACACTGTCCTACAGCTCTACAAACCTACAGCTCCTCACCCCCCTCACCCAACATCGATCCCCTTCCCTTTCGCGGCCCTCCCCCGGTTCTCCCTCTTTCCTTCCGCTACTTCACCTCGTCTCACTCTCGCCTAATCGCCTACAGCTTGAAATGGCCGAATCCGTACCATTCGACCCATCTTCGCACTCGCACCGTCGTTTCAACCCTCTTACACAGGAATGGGTGCTTTGCTCTCGTGAGTTGGGACAAGGAGTGGGCTTTAGCTGGTCAAGGAGGGGTTGGGGAAGGCAGGGAGTTGCAGGGGAGTAGAAGCAGCCTCATGCGGAGGTGATGAGCTTCTTAGGTGCAGCAGAGAAAGCTACAGAGGTGCAGAGGAGCAGCTCCACGGCCGCTCAAGATGACGCTCCTCGTTCTGCTAGAAAGCAGATCGGGCTGAGTTTTCTGTAGCTGGCGTTGCGCTGCTCATGTAGTGCACTGCCTTCTGCTGCTGTTCTGGCGTCAATCATCAGCACACTCGCCTACATGACCTCAAGTCCACTTCTCTGGACTCCGGCGCGTCTTCTAGCCGGTGCGGCGCTGTAGGCAAGTCGTGTAGAAGCTCAGGAGGAGGGCAAGGAGAACCTACATACTACGGTCGATTCTCTCTTGCTTTCAGCGGGAGGGGAGAGCTGTCTCTCTAGGATCTCCTCCTGCCTCGTCTGGGGTCATTTCAACTCGAGCTGTAGGAAGGTGACGGCGAGCAGGGTGACCTGCTACGGTTGTTCACAGGTCTACATGGTTTGGCTCGTTTGCTTCCGTTGCGCAGGCTTCCCATCTCGGTGCCGATGCGCTCAGCTCAATGTTCGGCGATGGTCTTTCGCCGACCTTGCTGCTCGGTGAGGACGAGGGCGCGATCGGACGAGGGCTGCACCTGGTTGCTCTCGTTCTTTGGCTCCCAGCGACTCGATTCCACCTTGGATGTCCCCCTCGAACCCTCTCTAACCCTCCAATCCTTACTCCTTTCTCTCCTCATCTCGGCGCTCCCCTCCCTCTTTCCCCCCTCTCCCCAACAGCCCATCGTACGAAGCGACCATGGCAAGGCGCCGTCGAGCCACCTCAACTCGACTCTCGCCCCGCTTACGACGAAAAGTGCTACCTCTGCCCGGGCAACGAGCGCGCAGGAGGGATCAGGACTGAGAAGTACGAGGGGACTTTTGTTTTTGAGGTGAGTTGTACTCAAGTGTTTGCTCTCGTCGAGGTAACGCTGACCCCCCTCGTTGAGAACAGAACGACTTTGCCGCCCTCGTCGAAACCTCGGTGCTTCCTCCCCCTCCTTCGGCGCTGGGAGACGCCGTCAACTCGCTCTACCAGCAAGAACCGGCGAGGGGCAAGTGCTATGTCATCTGTTTCTCGCCCAGGCATGATTTGACTGTGGCTGAGATGAGTGACGCTGAGATTGAGGGGGTCGTCAAGGTTTGGTGAGTTTGGCGATGGAGAAGCGAGAGAAGGAGTGAGAGCTGACGCTGATTCACTTGCAGGACCAAGCTTTACGTGGATGTCTCGACCGAGTACCCCTGGCTCAAGTACATTCAGATGTGAGCTCTTTCCTATTGCTGCCTTCTCGGCGCTCGCTGATCAGCTCTTTCCCGTTCGACCCAGCTTCGAGAACAAGGGCTCCATGATGGGCTGCTCGAACCCTCATCCTCACGGACAGGTTCGCCCCCTTTCCTTTGAGATAGTACGAGCTGCAGCTGACCGACCTTCCTCCGCTCCCCTCAAACAGGCCTGGTCCCTCTCCTACATCCCTTCTCGCCCTGCTACCATCCTCCAATCCCAACGCGACTACGCTCACTCGCAGAACCCGATCCCCAACGTCCCCCTTCTGTACGTTTCCCGCTCTCCCCGCCCTCCTCCCTCGACGCTGACCCTCCCCTCTCCTCAACAGCGCCAACGGCAAGCCCTCCCTCCTACTCAACTACGCCGCCTCCGAGCTCGCCAAGCACCAGTCAGGCGACGAGGACTCCAGGGTCATCTTTGTGGGAAAGCACTTTATCGCGCTTGTGCCGTTCTGGGCGAGCTGGCCTTTCGAGACCATGGTGCTGCCGTTCCAGTGAGCTTTCCTCGTTTACCTTGCGCTTCAAGGAGGAGATGCTGATCCGATAACACCTTCAACAGACGCCACATCCCCTCCCTCGCCGCTCTGACCGAGGAGGAGGCCATCGACCTTGCTTCCACTCTCGGCGCCGTCTCTCGGCGGATGGACAATCTGTGCGCTTCGCTCGCTCTTTCGGCGCTGCTCCTCACCCGCTGACTCTCATCTCTCTCAAAAACAGCTTTGAATGCTCGTTCGGCTACTCGATGGGCGTTTACCAAGCCCCCGTTCATCGTCCTTCGGCCGCCGAGCTCGACGTCAATGCTACTGCCGCCGAGGAAGCAGATGATTGGGGAGCTTACGCTCAGCTGCACGTTGGGTTCTACCCTCCTTTGTTGAGGAGCTCGACCGTCAAGAAGTTCTTGGTCGGGTGAGTGGGCGTCTCTGCTCGGCGAGAATGACGAGAAGCTGACCGAGTTCCGACGCTTCGCTGCAGATTCGAGCTCTTTGCTGAGACGCAGAGGGATATTACTCCTGAGCAGGCGGCCAAGAGGTTGAGGGATTGTCCCGATGTGCACTACAAGCAGAGGAAGGAGTAGAGGTTCGGAGTTTGGGAATGCAGCTCCATCTTATCAGCACGCAGCCGCTGCAAGACTCGCGAGCCCTTCGAGTTCTGTACCTATGCAGCCCCGCTACAACGAGAGCGCTCGCTGTTGGCGATGAAGCGCCGCGAGAGGCCAGCTCGATCGCTGAAAGGGCAGGCGAGGCGAGACACTGCTCCTTGGCTTCCTACAACATCGCACTTGACCCACTCGTCGGATCAAGCTAAAGAAAGGTACGTCTTCACTGTGCTGCTCCTGTACAGCAGCGCTTCACTCTTGTATCAACGCTCGAGCTCACCTCCCGCCTCTTCTCATCCTTTGCCCCGCTTCATCTCTCGCTCGTATCGCCGCCCCTTTCGCGTAACAGATCTAATCGCGCTTCTTCTACACTTACTCGACTACATCTTAACAAGGCCCTTACGCGCTCTACCCTCGAAGCGCCTTCTCTCCCATCACCTCTCAACCTCAAACAACAGGCGCTTTCCCTCACAGCCATGTCGTCTTCCAGCAACCTCCGTACGTTCTAGCTCCGAATTAACGACGTGTACACCTTCTAACCGCTCTGTGACCCTACAGAACCCCCCTCCGCGACGTCTACACCTCGAGCCAAACGCGGACGCCCTTCCGTCGCGCCTTCCTCCGCTTCCTCGGCGCTGAGCACCTCTACGCCCCAAAAGAAGTTCAAGTATGAAAAGGGTACTGTCCTGGATGAATCGGGTCAACTCTGGAACGACGAGCTCGATGAGGCGCTCAAAGCTGGTAAGTTCCGCCCTTCGTCGCGCTTAAACAACAGAGCGCTGACTCAAGAAGCGCGTCGGCTGATTTTGATGTACTCTACGATAGCCTTAAAGGCCATTCCCAATATTGGACGAAGGACGGTCGTGATTGACGGCCACTCGCTCGGGCGCAATGGGCTCGTTGCCGAGTATGTCCTACGCCGAACGGGCAAGAGTAGGAGTAGGAGCCAGATTGGATCGCACATTCAGATTCTCAAGAAGCATAACCCTGATGACCAGGATCGTGAGTCCTCAGCTCCAGAGCAGCAAGAAGCGCGACTGACCGCTCTCATCGCTCCCAGTCCTCGCCCTCTTCAGCCAACCCGCCATCGAAGGTAACGACCCTGTCTCCCTCGACTTTGAAGCCATCCTCGGCCCTCGTCACCCTAGCACCCTCGCCGCCATCGCCGCCGCTGCCTCCTCCGCTCCCCCCGCCTCCGCCGGCCTCGACCCCAACGTCTACCTCACCAAGAAGGGTCTCCTCGAACAAGAGATCCTCATCGACTTGGACGCGCCTCGCGCTTCGAGGAGGAGTAGCAGTCGTGCGCCTGGGACTAGCGAGAGGGCTAGCTCGGTCGCTACTTCGGAGGCGGGCGACGTTGAGCCGCCCAAGGCTAAGGCTACTCCTAGGGCGAAAGCTGTAGCCAAGGACGCTACGCCCAGGAAGGCTGCTGCTCCGAGGAGGTCGACGAGCAAGACGCCGAGGAAGAGCTCGGGATTGGCCGTCGACGGAGGAGCTGGAACACCAGCGAGGAGGAGTGGGAGGAAGAGCGCGGTTCCCCCGGTCCCCGTGCTCGTCGTCAAGGGAAGCCACCAGGCGGTGGAGGATGCTGAGGGCGATGCTATGGACGTCGATGGAGCCGAGAAGAAGGAAGAGCTCGTCATCGGCGATCAAGTCCTCATTGCGACGCCGCTTCCCGAGACGGCGGCGCAGGATCAGCAGTTGGTGGTAGCAGCTGAGACGGCTGATGCGCCGGTAGGATGGCTCGGCAAGGCGAAGGGGGCGTTCTGGAGTATGGTCGGCTACTGAGCTCGGTCGACGAAGGGTTTCGAGGTGAGCTTTCCTTTCCTTTCCTTCCCCTTCTCCTTTCAGCTCGCTGACGCCGCTCCTCTCTCGCACAGTGTGTCCTTGGGTAGATCTGTTGATTCTTTAGTCTTCTCTGCAGCCGTAAGATGTGCTCTCGATTCTGCTGGGCGGAGAGAGAGACCTTGCGAGCGCGTTTGAGAGCCGCTCGACGTGCCGCTGACCCCCTACAGCCCTCTGGACGCGTCTTTCAAGCTGTTCTTTCCTGCTGTGACGGTCTTACTCACCTACAGATCGTCTGCTGCACTGCGCGGAGGCGGCCAAAGCGGAGCGCGAGAGGGGGGTTAGGAGTCGAACTTCTCGCTCGCGCCTCTTCCCCTCCTTCGTCACACTCGACTTTTGCAGAAGCTCGGTGCAGCGCTACAGGTGAGTGTTTCGTTGATATACAGGTCTGTCCTACTGCTCTCGACGAGCGCTCGCTGCTCGGAGAGCGGTGGCGCGCTTGGAAACGAGATGAGATGACGAGCTGACTTGAGCTGCTGAGCGCAGATCTTCCTCGTCTGTAGCAGCAGCAGACAGCGCTTTTTTACAGTCGTACAAGCTCGTACAGCTCGGCGCAACGCCCTCAGCTCACCATGAGTACAGGTGAGCGCTGCAGGCTGAGACGTCGCTCGAGCGGCGGGCTGTAGCTGACGCACTTCACTCTCAGGCAGCGGTATCAACCCTAACGATCTCTCTATCGACTTTTCTCCCGTTCCCGCTCCCAAACTAGGTGAGTTGGACCTGCTCAACTACAGCTCACGCGCGGACCGCTGACGCCCTCCGCCCGCTCGCTCGCTATCTTGCAGAGCCTTCCGCTTCTCCTCCCGCCTACCTCGACCCTTCGCTCGCCTCTCACACCTCTCCCGAAGAAGCTTCGACCTCGGGCTCGCAGCCTCTCCCTACCGCTGGTCCTGGCGTCGACCCCAACCGCGAGCAAGTAAAGTCGAAATGGACGCCCGAGGACGAAGCTGAGGTACTCGAGTGGACGCCGCTGTACCTCAACGCTGGGAAGGGTTTTGATGATCTCGCCAAGGCGTTGACCAAGAGGAGGAGTCCAGCGGCTGTCAAGGCGAGATGGCTCAAGCTCACCGAGGGGAAGGAGGAGTTTGCTCATCTCGTGGGACGTAGGAAGAGGAGCAGGACGAGTGAGTCTTTTCGCTGCTGCTTTCGGTGTAGGAGGTGAAGCTGACCATCATTTCTGCACACAGCTACTGAGGAAGGAAGCGATAGGGCGTCGTCAGCTACTCCCGCCCCGGCGCAAGAGCTTCAACCCAAGCCCGAGCCCGTCGAAGCGAGCGTTCAGGGAGGCATGAGGCCCATCCTCCCTTACACTGGATACGCTTTCCAAGGTGGCTTCCTCTTCGCTGCATTCGTCTCGCTAGCTCTTGCTGATTCCTCTTGCGAATGACAGGTGTCGAGAGGGCTTCGCCTTCGCCCGCGCCTTGGGACATCGACGAGGAAGCTCGCCTTACGAGCGCTTTCCTCCTTCGCGGAGATGATTGGGAGGCCGTTCAGAAGGAGATGACACCAACTACTCGCACGGCGCACGAGCTCAGGGATAGGTGGCACAACGTCACCAAGATTGCGAGCCAAGGTGAGCTTCGCCGCTTTCACGCGATGAAGGGATAGAAGCTGATCCTCTCTCTCTCCCCCTCGTATTCTACAGCCATAGCCAGCCGAGGCTTGTGGTCCGTCCCTCTCCCGGTCCTCCACTCCGCCCTCTCCTCGACTCCTGGCTTCGACCAACCGGGCCACCTCTTCCTGAACAGCGATAGGAAGTGGGTACCAATCCCTCCCTACTTCAACGCTCCTGCTACCGACGCTACGCACCAGAGGACAGCTCTTCAAGCTCAGCACGCCGCTCGTGAGGCGACTTCGACTCCCGACCCTCGACTCGCTCGCTCCGCCTCTCAGTCCAACGTCGGTTCTTCCACCTCGACCTCGTTCGACGCTCGCAATACTCCTACTGTACCCGTCGGATATGGTCAGCTTCTCAACTCGCTCGGAAAGGGAAGCGCTGCGACGAGCGCTGGCGGTCCTCAGCAGCAGCAGCCTCAGCAATCGTCGACGACCGCTCCGTCGCTCCCTGCTGCCGAGGATCGTGCGAAGGCTCTGGTAGCTGCGCACGCCGCCGCTCAGCTTCAGCCTCGCGCGCCGTACGGAGGAGGAGGAGCCGTTCCGCCTTTCGTCAATAAGCCGAGCCCCCTCGCGACGTCGACTACCTTCTCGGCGAGTCAGGATGCGGGTCAAGGCTGGAACGGAGGAAGTGTACCGAGCATGAGCGCCGGTATCGGTGCGAGGTCGACCTCGTCGAATGGATCGGCGAGCGGTCAGGCGCAAGAGTCGTCGAGGTCGGTCGGCTTGCTCCCTACCCTCGGCCGCTCCGAGCCCGCCCAGCGCAGGTTCGAGCTTCCTCCTCTCCCCGGCTCCCTTCCCACGAACTTCAAGCTCCCTCCCATTGCCTCTGTAGCCTCGAACACGCCTCCCACTTCCTCTTCGACCCCCTCGACTCCAGTTCACTTCCAACCGCGCCCGCTCCCCATGACCTTCCCTCCTCAACAAACCTCCTCCGCGCAAACGCCTTCGACTCAAGCGCCTTTCCATCTGCACCAACAGCCCACCAGCGCCGAGGAAGCTCAGAGGCAGCTCCTTCGTCGCGTCTCGGGAGCCATCGCCGGAGGATCCACGCCCGCCTCGGCGCCGAGTGCTCCTGCGTTCGAGAGGTCCGCCTCCTTCAACTACGACCTCCTCAACACTCCCATCGCTCCCTCCAACCCTCTCTACACCGTCCCGCGCACTCAATCGACCCCCGCCCTCTCCTTCTACAGCCAATCGACCTCCAACGTCGACGCCATCGTCGCCGCCTCTCAACGTCTCCCTAACCCCTGGACGCCCGCACCTGCTCAATCCTTCCACCAATCGTACTCGAACAGCAATTTTCCTCCTTTCCCTACCCTTCCCACCGCTACTCAGCCCTACAAGCCTCCCGTTACGCCTCCCATCGCCAGCTCGAGCAACGTTCCAAAGACCAAGAATCCTACTCCCCCTTCGACACCCCGTCCTCGCTCCACTCGCGCCGCTTCGCAAAAAGCCGACGAGTTGATGCAGAAGCTCGTCAAGGAGTCGCAGGAGGATGATGAGGATGAGGAGCAGGAGGAGTGGGCTGCTCGTGCGGCCAAGGCGAAGGAGGGTCAAGAGGCGGCGAAGGGTGAGGAGGAGAAGGAGAAGGATATCCCTACGGCTGAGGATAAGGCTAAGGAGGAGTCTGACGAGTCGGGGGAGGAGGGAAGCGACGAAGAGTGGGATGGAGAGGATTTGAGCGCGGAACGTAGGGGAGGGGCGAGGAGCAAGGGAGCGCCGGCGGCTTCGAAGAGCGCTGCTTCTCCCGCGAGGAAAAGGGCGAGGACGACGAGCGAGTCGTCGCTCTCCTCCGCGGTTGAAACGGATGAGGCGAGGACGCCGGCGGAGGGAGCGAGGCTTGGAGGTGTGGGAGAGGACAACGTCGAGGAGATTGACGAGGACGAGAAGGCGGGAAGAATCGTCAAGAAGCCCAAGTTCGAGTCGGCGATTATGAAGTCGAGCTTCGCGTTTGGGGCAGTCGTTGCTCAGGAGAAGCCCGACTCGAATTCGCAAGAGATGGAGGCGTCTGCTTGAGTTAGCGCCGACAGTGGTGAGTTCTCGCTCTCTCGTTTATCGTAGTTGAGCTAAGCTGACTTCCTCCTTGTTCACAGTCTTGGTTCTAGCTTGGTCCCCCTCTAGTCTCCCCTCGTTTTGTCTCCCCCTCGTCGCCGATCGAATCGGTATCCCCTCGCTTGCTTGTAGTGCTTCGCTTTAGTGCTCTCAATACGAACATAGCCCTCTCGAGATCCAAGCTTTTGCACAAGAGAGTCGAACGTATCTATACAAGCAAGCAAGCAAGCCACCTCGCCCCTCCTTTCACCTCAAGCCCGCCCTCCCCGTCCAAACCTCGGCGAAGGTGGGCGGCTTCCTCCTCCCTTGAGGCGTAGAAGCAGCGCTCGCTCCGTTGCGAGGAGCTTGGGTCGGATTTGGTGCGAATTGACTCTCTTGACGAGCCAAAGCTGGAAGCGAAGGCCACACGGGAGGGTTCGGCGTTGGCCCAGGGAAGGGGGCGCAAGGAGGGGCAAGGAGTGGGAAGGGAGCTTGGACGTTCGAGGTGGTAGGAGGAGGGACGTAGCTCCTGGTGACGGGGCGAGAGACGCGGTAGTCGGGTGGCACGAAGGGTGGAGGGAAACGCCTTTGCGAGTCGGTCGAAGCGTTCGGCGCCGAAGGGAGCTGGAGACGAGGGGCAGCGTACGGTTGGTGGAGAGCTGTTGTGATGTAGTGAAGGGTATGAGTTCTTGATCGGTCGAAAGGCAGAAGGGCTAACGCCTCACCTGCAGCCGCCTGCTCGGCGAAAACGGGCTCCCTCAAGGGTTGAAGTTGAGAATGAGGCTGAGACTGAGGCGGCGGAGGAGGCGCAGGACGCGAAGGCTTGACAGTCGCTGTGAACGTGGGAAGGTTAGCACTCGCTATACAGTACTTGCTCTCGAGGCGAGCAACTCACGCTCAGGCGCCTCGAAGCGGATCGGTGAAGGAGCCTCCTCGTCGTCCTTGTTGAGCAGCTGGTCGATGCGAGTGACGAGCTGAGCAGGACGATTCGGGGGTTGCGACTGTTGAAGAGCGACTGAAACTCTGCTGTTGAGGCCGTTAGAGACCGTTTCCTCGTCTGCGAGGCGACAAGAAGCAATCAGTCTCCGGTCGTCGAGAGCGAAACACCGAAACTCACCCTCCCCATCGTCCTCCTCATCGCTAGACTCGGCGAGGTCAGTATTCATACCCGACTTTTCCCTCATCCTCCTCTCGAATACCGCCCAAGTAAGCCTCGGCGGACCCGTCAACGTCGCCTGAATCCTCCTGTCCCTCGCCTCATCCCTTGCCCTCCTCTTGTTCGCTCCAATCTCCTTCTGAGTCTCACGCTTTCCTCTGATCTTCCCCCATCTAGCAGCAACTGCAGCGCTACCTCGACCGGGAAAATCCTCGGCGAGCTGAGCGTACGAGTAGTGCTTGGTCGTAGCGCCAGTCTTGAGAGCGATGAGGCGCGAGTCCTCGGTGGGGAGCCATGGGCGCTTTCCGAGCGTATCCTCTTGCTGAAAGGTGCTGGGAGAAGACGCACGACGTTGAGGAGGAAGTGGAGGGCTGTAGTCGGGATCTTGCTCTTGCTCGATGCCGGCGTTGGAGGAAGAGCGAGTCGCCGAAGCCATCCCCTCGGAAACGACGGGCGAGGTGGATCCGACGCTGGCTCTGCGCTTACTCGGAGTCCCCTCGTACCAGTCGTAGGCATCATCGATGGAGCGCTTCCTACTCCTCGCGCCGAGCTCCGAAGGTTGCTTGTCGCCTGCGAAGCGAAGAGAGGTCAGCTCGGTTTTGAGGAAGCTGCTCGAGAACCGCTCACCTCGATTCCTCCCACCCGACTCGATTATCTTCCATCTCGCCTTGTGAGCCCCACCAGACCTCGCATTCCCTCCCTTTTCCTTGACCTCATCAGCGATCGCATCCCAGTCGAGCGCAGTCAATCTCGGTCCTTTCCCACCGCGAGCTTCAGGTTCTTGCTCATAGACGACGGTAGAGCGCTGGGCATGCGCAGCGAGCAATAACTGGTCGTCGTTTGTCGTCCAGGCGACCTTGCCTCCGTAACGACGAGGCTCCATTGGCGAGGGAGGTCGTGGTGCGAGCCGAGGGAGAGGAGAAGCGGGAGTTGGAGGGGCTGAAGGTGCGGTAGGCGAAGAGAGCGGTTGGGGTACGATGGTAGTCGACGCCAGCTCGGACAGCGGCGTTACTCGCCTGGAAGAGAGACGAGCGTTAGCTTCCAGCGCGCTTCGCTGCTGAGGAGGGTGCTGCAGAGCAGCAGTAACTGACCTGTTTCCTATCGCGCGCATTCAATACAGCAAGAACTTCCAGTCGAGTCCGAAAGGCGAAGACGACAAGACGAGGTGATGGCGGGAGGGAAAGAGTGGGGAGCGAGAGCAAAGGAGGGTCGAGCGTCTGTTGTCACCCCTTTCAACTGCCTTCGCGGGTGGGTTGTAGCTCTCCAAAGTTCTCTAGACCCTCTGCGAGAGGTTCTACAGAGAGTTGGACGTGCTCTGGAGTCAGATCGCCGCCTCAAGGAGAGCTCGAGCTCTTCGCATCTCTCGGCACCTCGAACAGGCGTTTTTGGCACTGATGAGCTGCATTCGAGCTTCACTAACTTGGTCTATACAGCTTTGAGCAACGGTCGCGCTCGCTCTGATGAAGCTAAACCTCCTCTACGCCGCAGAAACGACTGAGGAAGCATCGGCGAGGGTCAGCTTCTGCCTCCGAGCCCAAGGACTGGCTCAAAAGCATCGCGTACCTTCATCCCCTCCTGAAGAAATCACTGCACCTCGCAGCGAGCAACGCCTCAGCTTCAGAACGAGGCGCCGAACGCTGCTGCAAGCCTTTCCAATCCTGCTCCCTCCACCAGCCGGCTTCTCCTCGCGAAGCAATCTCCTGCAGCGCGGTCATTCGACGATGAACTTCTCGACTATCGTAAATCCTTGGAGTGTCGTAGCGTGCGCTGTACGATCGGAGCGGGGCTTGGACGAAGGGGATGCTCGGCGTTTGGTGCGCGCCGAGGACTGTCGATTCGGCGGCAGGAGGGATGAAGGCGTTCGAGTTGGAGGACCCGGCGAGGTAGACTGCTTGTGAGATGGCGGGAAAGAAATGCTGGAGGCCTTGCTGATACGCTGAGGGGGGGAAGGAAGAGATGGGCGCAAAAGTCGCCGAGGTCGGTTCGAGGGGAGCCATTTGAAGCGGGGCAATAGTCGGCGGTTGGAAGACGTTCGAAGAAGGAATCGCGTCTGTGATGATAGAGCAAGACGTCAGCACAGGAAGGGTCAGAGCGGAGGGGACAGCAGCGAACCTTCTGCGAAAACTAGCTCGCTCGGCGCAATCTTCTCGAGCTCGACCTGCCTAGCTCCGTCGGCGATAACATCCTCCATCTCACTCTCATCCTCACTTAAACCTTCCTCAACCCAACCGTACATCCTTCCCATCGCCAGCCACTCGTCCTTTCCCATCGGCTCCCCTTTTGCATCAGCTTCCTCCTCCGGGCGGCGCTCGGCGCAACCCTCCTCCTCCTCCTCCCTTCTTCCCATAGCAGGCGTCGATGGGATAAAGGCAAAGTTTGAGTAAACGTGAGCGGTTTGGAGCGAGTCGTAGGCCTCAGCGAACGCCGTCGAGTAGCCGGGCGCGCTGGAAGGAAACTCGGCGATAGAAGTGCCTTCCTCGCTCGGCTCCTTCTCTACGGGGCTCGCCGAAATCTCGTTCGGGGCTGGCGACTCCTCTTTCACGCCGGAGAGGATCTCGTCGAGCACATCACGCGCTGATGTCGAGCGCTGGACGGGATCTGCAAGCTCCTTCTTGACTCGGCGCTTCGGTTTCTCGAGCCTCGACTTGCTCTTTTTGGGGCCGGGTTTGGCCTGCTCCGAGCGAACGACACCTGTGTTAAAGCGTCGAGTAAGCGAGCCAACTCTTGAACCTCAGCCGACGTCGCCGACTCACCCTTCATTCCCCGATTCGCCTCCCTCCCACTTAATCCCCTCCTCTTGGCCATCTCGTACTCCCACTTCCTCTGGACGGCTTTCTCACTCCTCTTCACACTCAAGCTGTCCGTAATCGCGTTCCAAGCCGCCTTCGATAGCGTTCCGACCTCGGCTTTGTGAGCTCCGGCGAGGGAAAGGAGGAGAGTGATGTCGGCGGAGGACCACGAGGTGCCGTCGAGGTTGCCGCGAGATGGAGATGCTGCTTGAGTGGGTTTGCTGGGCTTGTTAGAGAGGGTGAGCTTGAGAGTCGAAGGAGATGGGCGACTAGCGGACTCCGTGTTGGGCGACTCGGCGGCTCGAAGTTGGGGGAGCTCGGCGACGGCAGGATGAGGGATTGATGGAGAGTTGATGGTGAAGGAGGAGTAATGGTGCTCTGTAAGCGAATATACGACTGGTCAGCTAGCTGTTCGGCCACCTGTTTATTTCGCTGCAGCTGCGACGCACTCAGCTCCGTGGAGTCGCGCTCGTTGAGCTGCTCCTGCGCCGGAAGCTTCTGCTGAGATACAAACTCTTCCCGTTGTTGCGCCGAGAGGGAGAAGTCTGCAGGCGGTCGACCCATGAGAGCTGATCCAACGGCGGAAGCTGAGGTTGGGGTAAGAGCGGCGGCGAAGGGCGAGAGCGGCGAGAGGGAGGAAACGGGAGCGCTGTTGCTTGAGGTAGGTTGTGCCCCTATGCGAAGCTTGATCACCAGACTGTGAGCCATCCTGTAGGCGAACACCAGCAGCTGGGAGCGAGAGCTGAGGAGCAGCGCAAGGTGAAACGAGAAGGGGGTCAGAGGAGGTCGAATCTCGGTGCGGGGCAATCATGGGCTGGTTGGGTGAAGAGATGTAGCTCTGTAGGCGAGCGAGGGGCTCTTCGGGATCGTTTGTGCATTTCTTGGGCTTTGAGAGCTCTCTGTAGCTCTTCACACCTCACCACGCTCGAGCTCGGCGTTCGCTTTCCCTCACGCTCGCGGCCAAGTTTTGGGAACAGATGAGGCTTTTTGTGCAGTCACAAGGTCAAGAGAGAAAGAAGCAAAAGGGGGTATCCTATCAAACAAGCATCCATCGTCGTCCATCCTTCCTTCAGTCAAGCAAGCAAGCAAGCGAGCGAACCAAGCTAGTGAACCTCCTGCTCCCCTCCACCTCAAGCAAGCGTCCAACCCACCTCAAACCCTCGTCCTCTCATAGCTCCCATCCTCCTCCCCACCCTCCACAAGCGGCACCTCAATGTCCTCCCCTCCAACAGCGATATCCCCCTCCTGCCCAACGACCCTCTGCTTCTTCTGCTGCTCCTGACTCGCCTCGGCTCCATCCTCCTCCCTAGCCCTCTTGGCTCCACCTCCCACCTCCAAATCGACTTGCACGTCCCCTCCCTCGGGCGCAGGCGGAGGAGGGACGAACTGCAGGCTCGAAGCGCCGGCCGAAGTCTCCTCGCCATCCGTCTGCTTGGCCTCGGCGAGAGCGGTCGCCTCCATCGCTTGAAGTTGCTTGAGGAAATCGTTTTCGTTGAAGTGGGCTTGCTCCTCGGCGGTGTTGGAAGTCGTAGCATCGGTAGAAGCGGCGGCAGTGGCGTCTCCTTCAGTCGTAGCGGCGGCAGCGTTGGTCGATTCGGCAGCAGCGTGATCGCCGGCGGTGAGAGCGGGGTCGAGGTTCTCGGATCCTTCTCCACCAGCAGCGGATCCTCCCTCTCCCTCGGCGTCTCCCTCTGCATCCTCGGCGCCAGTACCCTCCGCTCCCTCGCCATCCTCGCTCGCATCCTTCGCAGCCTTGGCTTTGCGAGTCTTGGCCGCACTGGCGCGACGAGCCACAGCTCCAACGACGGCGCGCTTCTTGGGAGGTTGATCCTCGATCGGCTCGTAGCGGTGAGTCGTGCCGTCCTCGAGAGGTTCGTCGAGCTTGACGGCGCGTTGAGAGTGGACCATGGCCATCTGCGAGAGGGGACCGGGGGTCAGCTCAGCCGAGCGAAGAGCGAAGGAGGAGGGCAACTCACGTGCTGTTGAAGGTTATCCTTGCGCGAGAACGACTTGGTGCAGCCCGTCATCTGGCAGGGGAAAGCTGTCGAGCGAGAGAAAGTCAGCTTCATCCACATCGTCATCGACATCTCTCGCGCCTCGAGGCCATCGACCTCGAAGCATGAAAGAAGAAGCAAAGAAAGAGAAGCCGACTCACGTTTCGATCCCATATGCACGCTCCTATAATGCCTCTTGAGGTGCTCACTCCTCTTGAACGCAGCGCTACAGTTCTCGGCGGGGCAGGTGTGGACCTTCTTGGCCTTGCCGGAGGGGGAGAAGAGCTTGCCCTTGAGTTCCTCCTCGGCGAGGGTACGACGACCGCGAATTACGGAGGTGGGAGTGAAAGGGATGGGAGGTTTGGCGACGAGGGCGGAGGCGGGGAGGAAGACGGGCGATTGGCCGGCCGCTGTGATGAGGCGTAGGAGTAGGAGTAGGAGGAGAGAGAAAGGCGAGTCAGCGATAACTACGAAGAGGAAGGCGAAAGGGAGAAAGACTAACGTGTAAAGGTGTGCTTGCCCTTGACGCCGGGAGCCTTGGGACGAACACGAGAAGCGGCGGTCCTCTTGGCCTTGGGAGCAGGTCCCTTGGAGTCCTCATCCCAATCGGCGTCGGCTATGGTAGAGAGGGAGAGGAAGAACGAGTCAGCTCAGCCATCTCCGCGTTCGTCTCGGTCGACCGCCAAAGCTTGGAGAAACTCACCCTCAACCTCATCATCATCTTCCATCTCAAAGTCATCGTCTCCCTCAACCTGTTCCCCACCCTCAACCTGCAAATCGCCCTCAACCCCTCCCTCACCCTCCACCAAGAACTCTTCCTCCTCTTCCTCCTCCTCCTCAGCCGGCTTATGATGAGTGTTCCACCTCTGCCTACAAGCCCTCCAAGTCCTATTATGTCCCACATCGGTAGCGATAGCTTGCCAAGCAGCTTCCGTCTCGCCTCCGTGCTTGGCGTAGGCGACTTTGAGGGATTCATCGTCCTCGCCTGCCCAGCGACGGAGGGGACCGCGAGTGACCTTTTCGACGGGCTCGGGGGAGGAGGCTTCTTCGGGTTCCGAGTCGGAGGAGCCAGCTGTGATGGGGCAGAGGTCAGCGGCGAAGAGAGAAGGAGCAGGAGGGAGACGACGAACCCTCTTTGTAGATCATGCCTCGGGGGACCTTGCCGTTCGGTTCGACGCGCTTGACGGCTGTTGTAGGGGAGTAGCAGAGTCAGCTCGGAGCTTACGAGAGACCTCGAGACCCCAACTTACCGGGGTACAGATCGGAAAGATGGTTATACCACCTTTGACCACAAACCTGACTCCTCTTGCCGAGCTTCTCACCAATCTGCGACCAATTCAAAGGAGGATCCTCCTTGATAGCCTCCACGAGCTTATCATCCTCCTCCTGAGTCCACCTACTACCACCGGACCTAGCACTCGACTCGCGACGAGGGGGAGCGACACCCTGCTGAGCCTGATTATGCTGGTTGGCGACTTGAGCGAGCAAAGCAGCCGCTCCACGATCATCATCATCTGCTTCGGGGACGTAGTCGTCGTCTGCTCCACGCTCACCGCGAGCGGAGAGGGAAGGCGAGTGTTGGTGTTGGTGCTGTTGAGGCGGGAGTTGAGCGCGCGGGGCGTAGGCGGAAGGAGCGGGTTGTTGCTGTTGCTGTTGTGGGAGCGATTGCTGAGGGAGGCTCAAGTTGAGGAGATGATGAGCGGGAGAGTTGGCGGTGAGACGAGGATCGAATTGGTGTGCGCCGAGGGGGAGGCCTGCCTGAGACTGAGGAGGAGCAGGGCGAGGTGGGCCGTACGGAGAGGGCGAACCGTAGTGAGGGATGGGTCCTACTGTAGTTTGATAGGATTAGACTTATGTAGGTCTTCAAGCTGAGTAAGAACTCACCTCCGAACTGCTTCTGTTGAGCTGAAGGGCCGACTTGGAAGGGAGCAGGTCCTCCGAGGTGGGGAGGGTGAGGCAGGCCGTAGGGGACGAACTGCTGAGGCTGCTGCTGTTGTTGGTGTTGCTGCTGCTGCTGCTGCTGCTGCTGAGGCTGACCAGGTTGGCTGTAGTGCTGTAGTCCACCACCATAAACGGGTATGTCATGTTGACCCGTTTGGAATCCTGTAACCAAGCAGAAACGAGCTTAGCAAGACACAAACAACGAGCCAACCAGGCCCCTCTCTCTGGTGAGCTGTAGTAGACTAACCTGGAGGCTGTAGCTGTGTAGGAGGTGGTCGATTCGGTTGATTTGGATCCATTTGAACGCTGTAGTCGAGTAGCAGAGGGGACAGGGGTGAATGGCAAGAGCAGAAGAGAGGAGGTTTCAAACGCTGACTCGCCATCTCTCTGCCAGGGGGATCGGCTCTCAGCCGAACTCGGCTCGCTCCAATCTGTTACGCTACAGTGTTGGCTCTTCAAGGCGCTTCTGCTCGACTACATCCCTGCTCTCTCTTCCCTCCTGGCGCCCCTCCACCAACCACCCCCGAGTGCCTTCTCAAGAGGCCGATAGCGAGCGCAGGTTCCAGTGGGCTCTCCGCTCTCAATCTGTACTCGACTACAGCGACTCGGAGGAAGGGGATGAGGAGCACAAGATGATAATACATCATTCTAGCCTTTCAAGCCGTCTATTCATGGCCTTCAACCCAGCCCATCGCCCCCCCTCTTCCTGCTCGGCGACCTCTATTCCGTCCTCTGCTTGTAATGCACGTCGGGGCAGTCCCTCAGCCGCTTGGCCGCCTGCTCAGGAGTAATATCCCTCTGCGTCTCAGCAAAGAGCTCGAATCTGTATGGAAACGTCGCGAGACGGTCAGCTCGCCTCCTCCTTTCTCGCCGAATGAAGGCAAACCACTCACCCAACCAAGAACTTCTTGACGGTCGAGCTCCTCAACAAAGGAGGGTAGAACCCAACGTGCAGCTGAGCGTAAGCTGCCCAGTCATCTGCTTCCTCGGCGGCAGTGGCATTGAGCTCGGCGGCCGAAGGACGATGGACGGGAGCTTGATAAACGCCCATCGAGTAGCCAAAAGAGCATTCAAAGCTGTTGTTGATGGGAATGAGAGTCAGTGGGTGAGGAGCAGCGCCGAAAGAGCGAGCGAAGCGCACAGATTGTCCATCCGCCGAGAGACGGCGCCGAGAGTGGAAGCAAGGTCGATGGCCTCCTCCTCGGTCAGAGCGGCGAGGGAGGGGATGTGGCGTCTGACGGAGGTAATGACGGGTCAGTATCTTCTGCTCGAAGCGCAAGACGAACGAGCAAAACTCACTGGAACGGCAGAACCATCGTCTCGAACGGCCAGCTCGCCCAGAAGGGCACGAGGGCGATAAAGTGCTTTCCCACCAGGATGACTCTCGAGTCATCGTCGCCAGTCTGGTACTTAGCAAGCTCGGAAGCGGCGTAGTTGAGTAAGAGGGAGGGCTTGCCGTTGGCGCTGTTGAGGAGAGGGGAGGGTCAGCGCCGAGGGAGGAGGGCGGGGAGAGCGGGAAACGTACAGAAGGGGGACGTTGGGGATCGGGTTCTGCGAGTGAGCGTAGTCGCGTTGGGATTGGAGGATGGTAGCAGGGCGAGAAGGAATGTAGGAGAGGGACCAGGCCTGTTTGAGGGGAGCGGAGGAAGGAGGGTCAGCTGCAGGTCTTAACTACCGGCAAGGGAGCGAGAACGCACCTGTCCATGAGGATGAGGGTTCGAGCAGCCCATCATGGCTCCCTTGTTCTCGAAACTGGGAGCGGGGAGGGGGAGGTCAGCGACCGCCGAGACGAGAGCGATTCGGAAAAGCTCACATCTGAATGTACTTGAGCCAGGGGTATTCGGAAGATACACCGACGTAGAGCTTGGTCCTGCGCGTCAACCGGGATCAGGTCTCGCTCCCTCTCTCGCTCTTCAAACGCCAAACTCACCAAGCTTTCACCACTCCCTCAATCTCTGCGTCGCTCATCTCGGCCACAGTTAAGTTATGCCTCGGGGAGAAGCAGATAACATAGCACTTTCCCCTCGCCGGTTCTTGCTGGTAGAGCGAGTTTACGGCGTCTCCCAGCGCCGAAGGATGGGGAGGAAGCACCGAGGTTTCGACGAGGGCGGCGAAATCATTCTGTTCTCGACAAGAGTGGTCAGCGTTACCTCGACGAGAGCAGACACTTGAGTACAACTCACCTCAAAAACAAAAGTCCCCTCGTACTTCTCAGTCCTGATCCCTCCTGCGCGCTCGTTGCCCGGGCAGAGGTAGCACTTTTCGTCGTAAGCGGGGCGAGAGTCTAGTTGAGGAGGTTCGACGGCGCCTTGCCATGGTCGCTTGGTGCGGTGGGCTGTTGAGGAGAGGGGGCGGAGCGTAAGGGTTGGCGCCGAGATGGGGAGAGAAAGGAGTAAGGATTGGAGGGTTAGAGAGGGTTCGAGGGGGGCATCCAAGGTGGAATTGAGTCGCTGAGAGCCAAAGAACGAGAGCAACCAAGTGCAGCCCTCGTCCGATCGCTCTCTCATCCTCACCGAGCAGCAAGGTCGGCGAAAGACGATCGCCGAACACTGAGGCTTGAGCTGAATGCATCGGCACGAGGCAGAGAGCACGCTCAACGGAGGCGGACAAGCCTAGCCATGTAGACTTATGAACAACCCTAGCGGGCCACCCTGCTCCTCGACACTTCCCTACAGCTCGAACGGGAAGACGGGGGAGGGTGCGAAGCGGACCTCGTCAAACAGCTCTCCCCTCCTGCTGAAATCAAGAGAAGATGGACCGTAATCCGTAGGTCCTCCTCGCACCCCCTTTGAGTTGCTACACGACTTTCCTATAGCGCCGCATCGGCTAGAAGACGCGCCGGAGTCCAGTGGACTTGAGGACATGTAGGCGGGTGTGCTGATGATTGACGCCAGAACAGCAGCACAAGGCAGTGCACTACATGAGCAGCGCAACACCAGCTACAGAAAAGTCACCCCGCCCTGCTCTCGAGCAGAACGAGGAGCGTCATCTTGAGCGGCCGTGGAACTGCTCCTCTGCACCACTGTAGCCTTCTCCGCTGCACCCGAGTAGCTCATCACCTCCACATGACGTTGCTCCTACTCCCCTGCAGCTCCCTGCCTTCCCCACCCCCTCCTTGACCAGCTACAGCCCGCTCCTTGTCCCAACTCACGAGAGCAAAGCACCCACTCTTGCGTAAGAGGGTTGAAACGACGGTAAGAGTGCGAAGATGGGTCGAATGGTACAGCTTCGGCCATTTCGAGTTGTAGGCGATTAGGCGAGAGCGAGACGAGGTGAAGTAGTGGAGGGAAAGAGAGAACGGCGCGGAGGCCGCGAAGGGGAGAGGGGATCGATGTTAGGTGAGGGGGGGTGAGAGGCTGTAGGGCGGTAGAGCTGTAGCATAGTATCGTCAAGTACTGACCTGGACTGCTTCGCCACTGGCCAGAGCCGAAGCGAGCAAAAAAAGAGGAGGCCCACCACCTGCTCGGCGAAGAGGTCAAGAAGCGCGAGGAGGGCTATTGAGGTACAGAAGGGCCAAGCAGGAGTCATTCAGCGTGTGCCTGAGAGCTTCTCCTGCTCTGCATCCAAGTAGACCGCCTGTAGCTCATCTTGGACCCTCCTCGGCGATGGTCTCGGCGCAGCTCTCGGATCGACCTTGGCCATCGTCTCAAGAGCTTGTAACCTCTCTGCTTGCGCACCATCGACTCCTACGATCCGCTTTTACAACTTGAGGTCTTTCCAAAAGGCCACCAACGGCGCTCAGCCTCTCTTTCCCTCCTGACACTCGTTCTCCTTCAAAAATGGCCGGACTTCTCGCAAACCCTCAAATTAGTGGCTTAGTCTTTAGTTTAGGCGCGATGCAAGTGAGTAAAACTGCTTCTGTGCAGCAGAAACGGGCTTCTAGAAGCTGTAGGGGAGCAGCACGGCGTGGAAGCGGCGTTCCGTCGTGGTCCGGCGGCCTTCACAAGCGTGCTGGACCGCCGTGAGACATCGTATCATGTAGTACATCTTTATCAGAGTACGAACCGCTGATTCGAACTTCCGAGTAGCCCTCACGGGCCTTCCCTGACGCCTCATCTTGACCTTGAACTCGGCGCCGAAGCTCGGCTCTTCCCCCGACTCTCCTTTTCCCTTGAAGCAATCGTCGGCCCCCAGCGCCAGGTTTTGCCTCAAGAGTGCGTTGTTACACCTGTGCTGTTCTCTTCGCCTGGCACTGGATCTCGCCCTCCTCTCTCTGCCTCTCAGTCCTCATTCTCGGCGCTCACTCCCTTCCGTCCTCCCACTCCGATCCGCTCCACATCGGCCCGACTCTGGACACTGCGTTCGATTACTTTAACAGGTAAAAACCGTCTGCGGAATGCCGAGTGAGTGCATCGCTGCTAATTGGGGGGTTTCGGCGTTCGTTGAGGCTTCGCCGAAGGAGAGCGAAAGCAGGGGAGGTTACGGAGGAGCAATGCTTCAGTTTTGGTTGAGGTTGGCGCTTTGAGAGCGGTTCTCCGATCCGTTTACGATCGTGGCAAACCACAGAAAGATTAGTCAAGGCGACAGACGCCCCTTCCTCCCGTCTCTCGGCGAGGGCTTGCCCTCTCTTCCTTCGAATTCACCGCCTGCTTGACTTCCCGTCTCTTCCCTCCACCATGTTGCAGCTTTGTATAACACTCGGGATCACTCTGAATGGGAAGCAGAGACTCGTGCAAGCCTCTGGCCACGCTGGCCGAGCTTCCCAGAGGTGAAGGAGGGAAGCTCTCTGCGCCAGACGACGTCGAGAAGGGCATGGTGGCTTTCGAGGGGTCGGTGGGAAATTCCCTTGTCTTTGAGAGTCATATGTAACGTGATGATCTCGTCGCGACAGCTATCAAAGGCGAGTGAGCCCGCTGAGTCGCTTTTCGGCGAATCTGACAGATTCTCGGTCGGCGCTGGGCGAGGAGCAGTTGGTGCTTCGTGTAGCTCGTTTGTCACGGGGGTAGTGTAGAACGGGCTAACATCGACGTCTTGCACCGGATCAGACGTCTCGACTGTCCCCAAGCACAACGAGGGAATCGTCGCCAGGTGCCATCTGAGAACCGAACTTGCGGGCCATGCTCAGTGCGAACGGGAGAGGTAGCAGGGTCAATGAAGGCTCTTAACTCATGTGCAGAGAGAAGACTCTCTCTGTAGCCAACTCACGGCTGGCCAAACCAGTCTGCAAGATCTTCGAGACCCGCCTTCGGCGATGGCTTTCGGGGGGGTCCGGCAGCGCTAGAGGGGATGCTCCAGCTCTCGGATCGACCTTGGCCATCGTCTCAAGAGCTTGTAACCTCTCTGCTTGCGCACCATCGACTCCTACGATCCGCTTTCACAACTTGAGGTCTTTCCAAAAGGCCACCAACGGCGCTCAGCCTCTCTTTCCCTCCTGACACTCGTTCTCCTTCAAAAATGGCCGGACTTCTCGCAAACCCTCAAATTAGTGGCTTAGTCTTTAGTTTAGGCGCGATGCAAGTGAGTAAAACTGCTTCTGTGCAGCAGAAACGGGCTTCTAGAAGCTGTAGGGGAGCAGCACGGCGTGGAAGCGGCGTTCCGTCGTGGTCCGGCGGCTTTCACAAGCGTGCTGGACCGCCGTGAGACATCGTATCATGTAGTACATCTTTATCAGTGTACAAACCGCTGACCCAGACCCTCTACTTCACTACAGGTCGCCCGCAAGATCGACTTCGAGAACCCCGAGACGCTCACCCTCGTTCGTGGCGGATACGTCGCAGCTCAGCTTCTCTGCCTCGCCGCCTACTTCTACGCATCCACCAAGGTACATCTCGCTCTGCGCTTCTCTACATCGGTCCTCGTTGCGTTGGAACAGAAGAGATGGCGCTGCAGCTGGGAGAACACGACGGAATGGCGTGCCGACGTCGGTCAAGGGTGTAGGAGCCGTGAGGAGGGTGCAGGGAGCTACAGCAGATTCAGCTCGAGTGCAGGAACCTGTCCCTCGGGATTAGGGCAGCACTGGAGGGGAGCAGCGTCGACCACTTTGCGCCAAGTCGTGTGAGGGCCGCGTGGTCGTCTCAAGCAGCTCTGCTACCTCGTTGAGGGCCAAAAAGGAGGGCAGTAGGTTGCAGAAAATCTGCACGATGGTGCCCTACATCGCCGCACCCTTTCCTCCCCTCAAGACGCTCAAGCCGAACCCCGCCGCCATCTGCTGTCCAAATCGACGCCGCCAAAGCCAGATAATGACCTTTTGACACTCCCACAGATCAAGGCCAAGAACGACCTCAAGGTGCTCAAGTATGTCGAGCCCAAGGCCCCCATGGTAAGCTGCTGGAAACCGCTCGCGAGGGGGAATGGCCGCTGACCCAGCCTCGCCCACAGCAACAAGACCCTGGAGCCCTCATCACCACCACCAACCGCGACTACGACCTCTCTGAGATCTCCAAGGCTGTCCGTGGTGTCCTCATTGGTGTTCTCTTCGTGCGTAGGATCGCTATTCGGTGACCGAGGAGAGCGATGATTGACCTTCCTTTCCCGAAACAGATGGCCTTCATGCACGGCTACATGAAGTACACTCAGCCTCTCTTCATCCAGGCCATCATGGCTCTCAAGGGAATCTACGACTCCAAGGTGAGCGTGCAGTCCCTTCGCAGGCTGAGCCTTTGTTGATCTCTCCCCCCTTTGAAACCTCACAGATCCTCAAGATCCACCTTTTCGGCCAGCCTGCTGTCGATGACCTCAAGCGTCCCTTCGTCGCTCCCGCCGGATTCATGGCCCCCGCCCCCGCCGCCGAACCCGTCGCTGTAGAGGCCAAGAAGGACAAGTAGACGCATCGCCGAGTTTCGAGGAGTTAAGAGTGCCGTTTAAAAGGTCGAGGAGAGGCGCTGTACGCTGTACCACATTCACGTAATACTACGCTCGCTCCTTGGGATCCATCCATCTCAAGACCTCGTGACCGCTCGCCTCAAAGCGATGAGAGGCGGCCTCCTCAGCCGGCGCCCCGCTTTCCGTCTCTTGTCTTCCTAATACGCCTCACTCGTTGTGCAGCCATGAGTTTGCCGCTTCGCTCACTCGCCGAACGACCTATCGCAGAGGATGGCAACGCTTCCACCTTCCCCTACTCGGCTGCTCACTTCGAGGCAGCCCACTCGAGCGGGTTGGAGGCGCGGATCGAGCTCGACCCGCCCAGCACTTCGCAAGGACATTACTGCACCTCAGAGACGCTCGGCGGCCGAGTGACGGTCATCCGCAAGTCAACCTCGGCCTTCCCTGCAGACTCGGCGGTGGTCTGCTGGATCCGCTCGCTCGCTCTTCGCTTTTATTGCGAGTCGCGCACCACTTTCTGGATGATCCTCGACGATCAAGAGGCGGAAAGACGGAGGATGGAGATGCAAGAGAACCAGTCTCCTCCGGCTGACCTCGGCGAGGCGGTCCAGAGGACGATGTCGAGAGGAAGCCGAGCTACGAAGGGCGGGACAAAGAAGGGCAAGCAGAAGGAAAAGGAGTCGGTGAGATGGAGTTTGGAGCCAGAGTGGGCGCGCGCAACGTTCGGCGAGGTCTCGCTGGTCAGCAACGGAGCCTTCCAAGTCGCCGGCGCCGAGGAAACGGACGACCGCTTCTCCCTCCCCTTCCAAGTCGCCCTCCCCTCCGAGCTGTCCTTCGACGAATGGAACCACTTTTCGCACGCCGACCGCTCTCACCATCGAACCCTTCGGCCCTCTCCTCCTTCCTGCCGGGACACGGCGGACGCCTCGGTCGAGTGGGTCGTCGAAGCGATTCTCGACTTGCGCTGGGCGTCGCGTTCCAACCTCGCTACACCCCTCCACCACACTCCTACCCAATCATACAGCTCCTCCATCGCCAGCGTCTCCACCTCTTCCTTCGATCTCGACCAGCTCGACCCTTGGCGCAACTCGCGAGGCTTCCTTCTCTCCAAGCCGAGCCGTATCGTCAGTCGAGTCGTCTTGCCCGTCATTCCAGCAGACGCCAAAGAGTTGGGACATAATCTCGCGGATGAGGAGATCTACTCCTTTGCCGAAGGGGAAAGGAAGGCACTTCGAGCGCACGCCGGAAAGTTGAACGTTTCCAGCGCCGAGGTCCATCGCAACAGCTCTACCTGGCTCAAAATCATCGAGTTGAGGAGCTCGGCGTTGAGTAAACTACTGGGTCATCTAACCGTCGAGGTGAGAACAACTCTCCCCATCTCGACCTCGAGTTCGGCGCTGACCTCGTCTTTCGGATTCGGATCTCCAGCTTGTCACCCACAAACCCCTCTACCTCCCTCGTACAAACCTTCGAGGGTCTCTTTCGCTCTACCTCGACTGGAACCCCGCTTCCAAGCGCCGATTCGGACTCTCAAAGCTCCTCAGCGGTGGTGAGGGCATTAGGATCGAGCAAGCGACGCTCGGCGTTAACGTTTGGACTTGGTCGAGAGGTGGGAATGGCAAGGTCAAGAAGCAGAGTAGTGCTATTCGGTGAGTCCTGTCACCTTCTACTTCTCCTTGAGAGATGAAGCTAACACCCCGTCTCTCTCACAGCTGCCTGCTCGTCCCCCTGGATATTCCCCTTTCCGCCTGCCAAAGCTCGGCGCACACCGCAGGACGGTACAAAGTGCGAGTGCCGTTCGATCTGAGGGACTCGCAAGACCATACGGCGTCGAAGGATCTGTTACCGAGCTTCAAGACCGCCAACGCGGAGAGGGAGGTGAGCTTCGACTGTCGACTCGTTCGCCGAGCTAGCTCGAAGCTGATTAAGGGTCGTTATGCAGTACACCATGACCGTCTCCATTCGCTTGAGCTCAGGTGAGACGGATTACTACGTCGCAGTTGTGCCCGTGAGTGCTCTCTTCGACCTCCTTGCGAGCTCGGTGCTGACTTTCGCGCCTCGTCTCCCAGTTCCAGCTGACGTCGGGCGTGGCGCCACGGGTGGCAGGCCATCTCGGTGGCATTGAGGAGGGGGAGGAAGAGTAGAGGGTAACGAACCTCTCGATGTCTCGAGTTTATTGAGACGAGCTGAGAGCTCGGCGACGAAGGAGGCGAGCGAACTTGAACGCTGTGCGCTCCCTCTCGACATCGAGAAGGATCTCCCGCCAACGCCGAATCAGTGCGAGACTCGTGTACCTTATTCGACGCTCTTCCAAAGCCTTAGTGATTGCAGAGCGGCTTCAACGTCAAAGTCTAAGATCGCCGAGTCTTCTGTCAAAGATCCGACAGGCCCGACTGCTCATGCCTGCGCCTGCTTGACCGGCATCATCGCGCCCTCGGGAGGAGCGTTACGAGCTCGGAACTCGTCGTTGATTTCCTAGTGTCGTGGTAAAGCTTCAGCTTTCTCCTCGCTCAAGCCGATTCGGCGAAGCTTATCGCTCACCTTCATCGTGACCCACTCGACGCCTTCAAAGGTGTTGACGTACTCGATCAACTCCTCGAGGATGAGAAGCATATGAGGGCGGCCGGAGGTGTCGGGGTGGATGGTGAGTGGGCTGCAAAGGCGGTAGGCGAACGGGAGGTTAGCGCCGAGCGGCGAATGAACGACCGGCAGCAGAGACGAGAGAACGGACAACACGAACCACTCCTCTTCGCGGTAGAAGTATTGGAAGTGCTGCGGGGATTTGTAATTGGTCAGAATCGGGTCGCAGAAGCTCCATCAGATGGGGAAATGGCCAAGCCGAGCTCACCTTCTTCCACAGATCCAACGTCGTCCGAGCGTCGACAAAGCCGTGCGAGTTGGGCGAGTCCTTGATGAACATGTGAGGAGGAAGGTCGTCGAGGTACCCTGTAGCCGTCGGGCAAAGGAGGAGATGGAGGGGGGAGGGAAGACGAGAGGGTTGTGGAAAGGGAGAAGCAAAGCAAGGGTGAGCTCGTTGTCTGCTCCGCGGAGAGGCAGACAGCGATGCACTCGATGACTTAAACTCACAGTTGGCAGGAATCTCCACCATCCCGGTCGGCTTTCCTCGAACGAGCGGCTTCATCCACTCCTTCGCGCTCTTGGCCTTGTAGTTGATCTTGGTCCAGCTGTCTTCGTCACGGCAGTAGAACGGCATACAGTCATGCGCTTGCGACGAGTGGTCGTACTCGATGCCCTTCTCGAGGAGGAGGGCAACTCCTTCGGCCGAGGTTTCCCACCATGGGGCGACTGAGCCTACGGGGGGCTTGCCGCAGAAGGTGGTGAGTTGCTGGGGGTTGCAGCGAAGCGTTAGTAGTTGGTTCACGCACTAATGGATCGCTGCGAAGGGAAGAAGAGGCTGGGATGGGAAACTCAGCTCACCTCGAACGTGTGATCGAGAACCTCCTTCTGTTGCTCGATGGTCATCTCGATGGGGTTCTCATGCGAGTAACCGTGCTGTGGATAGGGGGAGTGGTCAGTAATGAGACTGACGAAGCGCGAAGGGCGCTTTATGAGTTGGGAGAGGAAAAGAGCGAGGCTCGGGAGCTCACTAAGCCGATTTCGTGCCCAGCATCTCGTACAGCAGCGCATTGCTCAGGAAAGGTGTCTAGGGAGTGACCGGGAATGAACCATGTACTTTGAGGGGAGACAGCGAGGATTAGCTTTGGAGTAGAGCGCCGACAATCGCTGCGCCGCGCCGAGGACGGGCGAGATTCGGAAACGGCGAACTCACGTCTTCATGTTGTACTTCTTGAAGAGCTTGAGCAGGCGAGGGATACCAACCTATGGATGAACACAATTCCGGTGAGCCCGATCTCGTACAGGTGGAACGAGAGCGACGGGCGGCGAAAGAGTCGACGCTACCCCGGGAGGGGAGAGAAGCCAACGCAGAGGATGAACTCACTTCGCCGGCGAACATTCCCCTGGAGATATCATTGGGAGAGTCCTCTCCACCGTACGAGCCGAGCCTGTAGAGCAGAAACGCTTCAACGACGAGCTAGTGGGCGATAAGCGGGCGACGAAGCTACTCACCAGCCTGAGACGGCGTCGACGTCTACTCCAATAGAGCAGAGTGCCCTCTTGGGTTTGGCTGTAGTAGATTGAGAAGCCATTGTGGTTGAGCGAGGGAGACGAGAAACGAAGCGTGTGGGGGGAGGCCAACGAGCGGATTTCGACCAAGTCCCCGAGAGACGATTGCAAGCTCACGGCTTGCCTTCCGCCGTCATCCTTTACCTCGTCTCGTTTGCTTCGACGTTAGCAGCAGCCTGATCGACTACAGGGATTTAATGGAGCAGCTCGCCTCGCAGATCTCTGCCGCCGTCAAGTGCGCCCTCGACCCTTCCCCTTCAACTCCAGCCGAAACTCGATCGCAAGCCTACACTTTCCTGCAGCAAGTTCGCGATGCTTCCGCCGAGACCTGGCAGCCTTGCTTGAGCTTCTTCTTGGAGAAGAGCTGGACTAGCGAGGAGCGCATGTTTGGGGTACAGGTCGTTGGAGACAGGTCAGCTTCCCTTTTCGCTGCCTTCCAGCATTTTCGAAGGGTCTACGCAGAGAGTACAGTGGATGGATGGAGGGGTGGGGAAGCTGTAGAGCTACAGAACAAGTTTGTCTTGCTTTCGAGCAGTTGCAGCTTGGTAGGAGGCCCACACGGAGCTGCTCAGCAGAGGGAAAGAGCAGACGACTTCAAGTCACTCAACTCGACTACAGCAGGGCTCTTGCAGCCGAGTTTGGCGGATGGCGGGCTGCCTAAGATGTTTCGCGTCACTCTTCTTTGCTGTACCGAGTTACAGCACCACTAGATGACCGAGCGCGCGGGCAGCAGGAGGACGCTCTTTCGCATCTGCGCTTCTCGGCGGAGCGCACAGCGCTGTTGAGGAGCGTAGTAGTCGATGGTGATAGTCTCCAATCTACATTGCCGTCTGTTTGCTATTGAACTCGCTACTGACCCTTCCTGTCCCTCTCAACAGCCTACCGTCGCTCGCTCCCGACGCACTCGCCTTTGTTCAGTCTTCGCTGTTCGACTACTTTACTCGGGAATACGTTGAAGGAGACGCCGAGAATGGTGTTACTTGTAAGAAGCTTCCGCCGAACCCCATCTTTCGCGCGTCGCTCACCGCCAACTCGCGTGACCTCGCTTCGCAGACCTCAAGAACGCTTCATTGCACCTCATGTCGCTTCTCTTCCTCCAAACTTATCCTACCGCCGCCCCGACCTTCTTCTCCCACTTCCTCAACCTCCTTCGCACCTACCCTGCTTCCGCCAACATCCCTTCCACCTCCACCACCCCCTTCAACCCTCAAACGACCGACCTTCTCCTTCGCTTACTCCACGAGGTTTCACTAGAGATTTCAGATGCTCAGCTCAGGCTCAACAAGTCGCCGAGTAGGCTGCAGAAGGATGTCGAGCTGAGGGATGCTGTCAGGGAGAAGGATGCGAGCGCCATCGCTGGCACGCTGTGGGAGATTATCGCCGAGTCGCTGGATGGGGTAGGAAGTGAGGATCCGAGTGGAGGAAAGGTGGGATTGAAGGGAGATAAGGCGAGGGAGGTCGCCGAGATGGCTGTTCGGGTGGCAGGGGATTACGTTTGTGAGTGGCCAAGGCCGAGATCTGTTCGACTATGGAGCTGACCTCTCCCTCTTACACAGCTTGGATCGATATCAACCTCATGGTCACTCCTACATCCATCCCTCTGCTCCTCCGTGCCCTTCACCTCCCGTCTCCCGCCGACATCTCTATCCGCACCGCGACCGCCGATGCTCTCCTCGAAACCGTCACCAAGGGCATGCCCGCCACCGACAAGCTTGCTCTTTTGCAAGTTCTCGATATTGGAACGGTGCTTGGACGTTTGGTGGATCTTGGAAGGGAGAACGGAGCCACTTCGGCGAGTGAGGAGATTGAGCAGTTTAGGGAGAAGCTCGCCAAGGTCCTCAACGGCGTGGGGTGCGAGTTGTGCAAGATCATTGAGGATGTGAGTCCAGTCTTCTTTCGTCTTGTGAGCTCTGCTGACCTCTATTCCGCTGCAGAACATCTCGACTCCCGAAGCCAAGCTCGCCGCCCACTCGATGGCTACCTCGCTCCTCCCCCTCCTCCTTCGCTTCCTCTCCGATTCTCACGACGAAACCGCCATTGCCGTCTTCGGCTATGCCAACGCCATCCTCTCCGTCTACAAGAAGGAGAAGAAGCGCGCCGGTCCCAACGCTGCGGCTACCCTCACCGCCGAGAAGAGGGCATTCTTGGTCGAGCTATTGAAGGCTACCGTTGCCAAGATGGAGTACAAGAGCGATGTTGAGTGGGAGCTGAGTTTGGAGGGAGAAGAGGACGAGGAGATGTTGCTGTTTGCCGAGATGAGGAAGGTGAGCTTTGAGCCCTCGGCTCGGTGCTCGATCGTCGCTCACCTCTTTTCACCTTCACGCAGAGCCTTCGCTGCATCGGCGACGCTATCGCTTACATCGATACCGAGCTCTACGCCGACGCCATGAGGTCCATCATCATCGCTACTTTCGACATCTACGAGACGGGAGGCGCCTCGGCTGCCGGCTTGTCGTGGCAGAGGATTGAGCTGGCGTTGGCGCTGCTGTACGGGTTCGGTGCGTAGCTGGCGGTTCTCTCTTTCGTTTCGGCGTCCGATGGAGGCTAATCTCTGCTCTCCTTCACCAGGTCAAGCCGTCTCGGCCACCGGTCCCGGCGCTTTCGTGCAAGTCCCCGAGTCGGAGATCCAGCGCGCCAAACGTGAATCCGACTACCGTATCGACTACACGCAGTACCCTCTTTCCCAACTGGGCGAGATGATGCTCCGCGCCTGCAGGTCCAAGGTCGTTTCGCACGAGCATGCATCGGTCTCGCTTCAGTTCTTCGAGGTCGCCGTCAGGTATCACGACTTCTTCAAGCTCTGCCCGGAGTACATTCAGCAAATCTTGCCGAGTTTCCTCGATGAGCAGTGAGTTTCTTCGCTCTTCGTCGCCGGTTAAGAAGAGACGAAGCTAACCCGCCTCCCTTCTCCCCCACCACAGCGGTCTGCATCAAGGCGAGGAGGCTGTTCAGGCTCGCGTGTTCTACCTCTTCAGTCGCTTCATCTACCAGGCCAAGACGATCGTTCAGGCTCAGGTTTCGGGCGAGCTCATCTCCGAGATCCTCACTCGCATGCAGGTGGGTGTAAAGCGCTTCCCTTGTGCGGTCTCTTTCGCTGATGATCTTACTCTTTACCACAGGACCTCCTCAACGTCTCCGCCGAGCTCTCCTCCCTCGACGCTCCCACCGACGACCTCCTCACCAAGGCCGCCGGCACCCCATCCTTCTTCGACTCGCAGCTCTACCTCTTCGAAGCAGTCGGCACCCTCATCTCCATCCTCAACCAAATCCCCGACCAGCAAGTCACTCTCCTCCGCGCCGTTCTCACTCCCCTTCTCGGCGGTCTGCAAGCCAACGTTCGGCCGGCAGCGTCAAGTCCCGAGGACTACCAGGCCATCTTCCAGGCTCACCACCTCATGATGGCTGCTGGAAACGTGGCCAAGGGCTTCCCCGATCTGAGCGCGAGGAGTCCGACGGCCAGCGGAGCGTGGGTCGAGGTGTTCAAAGAGGCGACCGAGCAGATTTTGACCGTCGCCAAGACCATGGGAGGATTCGTCATCATCCGCGATGCTGCGAGTTCTTCTTGTTGTTCTTCGACGAATGCGAGGTCGCTGACGTGCTCTCCAACACAGGCCCGCTTCGCTTTCAACCGCATCGTCGCTACCACCGGCCAAGCCGTCCTTCCCCTCATTCCCGCTCTCATTGACTGCCTCATCGGTCAAATTACCTTCCCCGAGCTCGCCGAGCTGCTCAGCTTCATCGGACTTCTCGTTGCCAAGTACAAGGTGAGCTCGTCTCGACTTTTAGACTCTCGCTTCGGCGCTGACTCCCCTACGCGCGCAGACCTCCTTCCTCGAGATCCTCGACACCCTTCTCCTCCCCGTCTTCAACCGCGTCTTCCACTTCCTCAAGCTGCCCATCAACGGCACGGACGACACGGTCCAGCATTCGCTCCTTCGCCGCGCCTACTTCAACTTAATCCTCTCCATCACGGGCGCCGGTCTGCAAGAGGTCTTCTACTCCGAGAGTGAGTCGTTTTCGGTGCAGGCTGCCTCGAGAGCACAGCACTGACTCTTTCTTCTCTCCGCCTTCGTCGCTCGCAGAGAACAAGGCCCACCTGCAGGACGTTCTCCAGTCCGTCACCCACTACATCAACACCGACTCGCTCGCACCGGATCAGCGCTTCGGTTTCATTGTCCTCAACAAGCTCCTCGGTCTCTGGGTCGAGCAGTACCGTCCAGCGACCGCCCCTCCCGTCGCCAATGGAGCTCCTCCTTCGCCCGTTCCCGGCTTCGAGCAGTTCCTCTACAGCAACGCCGTCAAACTATGCTTTGAGGTGCCATTGAAGCCCAGCTTCGATTACAGTGATGCTCAGAGCTTCCAGGTGGGTTGATACGCTTGCTTCCGTTCGCTCGACGAGATCTGACCTTCCCCTCTCCCATTCGCAGGTCATCGGCGAGATCGCCAACCTTCTCAAGGCTCTGCTGCAAAAGCGTGGCAACGAGTTTGTCGAGTTCATGACTTCGACCCTACTCCCCTCGATTCAGTGCCCGCCGGACGCCGCTCAAGCTTTCATGACCGCGCTGCAAGAGGCTCCAGAGTGCGTTGGGCCGACTCTGTTTACGTCCGAGCTGGTCGCTGACGCTCTCTTACCTTCAAACAGCGGCAAGCAGTTCAAGAAGTTCCTTCAAGAATGGCTCCGACAGAGTCGGGGCGCGCCTCGTTAGATTCGACACCCTTCCTTCTTCGCCCTTTCTCCCCTCCCTTGAAAACAGAGCGCGACCGCTCTACGACCTCTTTCATCGTTTACGACCTTTACACTACAACCCCGACGAACCCCCTCATCTCGATACCACCCGTCGTCTTCAACCCCCCTTCGCACAAAGTTCTTCCCTCGCATCACTCTTACCCCTCTCTCTCCCTTGTTCGTTTTTGGCTCGCTGTCGATCGTTGTAGGAACGTATAGTGTGCCGCGCGAATACAATCACCCTCGACCATGTCTCGTCTTGCCGCTTGCGAGAGATGCGGCGAGCTGAGCCAGGGGAAACGACAACGCCGAGCGCGGAGATGGAGAGTAACGCTGAAGCGAAGGATTCCATGGCTTCTTGCTGGTATGGATCTGGAGTACGTTGCATCGTAACCTTCAACTCCGCCCCTTACCTACTCTTCTACAGCACACCTCCTTTCGCCGCGGCGCTTGGATCCTCTCGCAGACGAGCTCGAGCCCCTTGGTCTCCCTCCACAACAACAAACCTCGCCTCTCATGTCGTTCGACGATACGGAGCTGGGTGGTACAGCAGGACAGAGCAGCAGCACCTCCAATCGACCTCCCCAGCGCGGGCTGAGCGTGCAGACGAGCAGCTCGAGCGGCTCGAGCAGGGCTCCTTCGCTCGACGTCGTCCCGCCAACGCCGACCGCTCTCGCACAGGATACAGATATATCACCTTCAGCACATCCACCTCGACCGAATCCACCTCGACCGAATCTACGACACAAGCTATCCGACTCGCTTCTCTCCTCTTTTCGCGAGGTGAAAGAGGCTCTCCCATCGTTTCCTCGTCGTAGATCGAGCGGAGGGATTAGCAGCTTAACAGCGACGGCCAGTTTGAAAGGCAAAGAAGCAGCTCCGAACCCTTCCCTCAGCTCCCTTCCTTCGCTTCTCCTTCGCGCGCCCGGCGTCAAGCTCACCGTCCTCAACCAAACCGCCCTTCCCCTCGCTCTTTCCCCATGGCCGATTCGCTCGGACGACGGCGAGAAGTGTGAGATGCGATGTTTCAGAGGTGGGGGTGTAATCGAGTCCAGCTTGCCGGACCAACAGAAGGTGTGGGAGGGTGAGGCAGCGGCAGTGCTCGAGATTGCGATGATGAGACGGCCAGTCAAGCAGGCTTGGAGCGCTGCACATGCTCATGAAGAGGGTTGGGTAAGTTTGGGCGAGCTTGGAATCTCTCTGAAGCTCTGCGCCGACGTCCTCCTTCCCCTCCAGATCTTCTTCGACGTCCTCGTTCCTCCTCCGCCGAACTCTCCCTCCACCCGACCTTACGCCCTCCACTTGCAAGCTTACCTTCGGCTGTCGACTTCGGGCTCGGCAAAAGCTTCGCTCGGCCGCTTCGACCTCGACTCTTCCACCGCCAAGCCCATGCCTTCGGGTCACCTTGGTCGAGTAGAAGTCGTTCGATCCGGCGTCCCTCCCTCTCAACCCCTTCCTCGTCCCTCTCTCGGTCATCATCGCTCGGCTTCCTCACGTACAAGCGTGGATCTTGTCGCGGTCGAGGCGAAAGACGAGGCTACCGAGCTCGGCGATGTCGTCGAGGTTCGCTTCTTCCTAACGCCGGAAGTTGCGAAAGCCTGGAACGAGGTGGATGATGGGACAAAAGGAGGAAGCTGGATGAAGCCGAGTAAAGGCATCGTCGTGAGCTCGTGGGTCAGCCATGAAGAGGTGGTCGTCTCGCTCA
The DNA here is from genome assembly GCA_019775505.1 of Leucosporidium yakuticum. Taxonomy (NCBI): domain Eukaryota; kingdom Fungi; phylum Basidiomycota; class Microbotryomycetes; order Leucosporidiales; family Leucosporidiaceae; genus Leucosporidium; species Leucosporidium yakuticum. The sequence continues at coordinate 70,021 of JACWFO010000115.1, forward strand.
TCATCAAGTGAGTGAAGGCTCGGCGAGCGTCCGTCTTTGCGAGCTCTCCGCTGACCTCTCACCCTCAACCACAGCAAGGAAGCCCGCTACCACGAACACACTTCCTACCGCCATGACGCTCCTTCGCTCTCTCCCTCTCACGCTCGCAGTTCCTCGGCCATCTCCACCTCCTCGACATCTCGCGCCATCGAACACTCGCCCGCTCCACACGGCCTTCGCACCTCGCACCACGTCCTCGATGGCTTTGACTACCGTACCTGCTGGATTCACGTCCGACATGGCAAGGATACGGTGCTCGAGCGCATGCTCAAGATCAACCCGCTCGACGGTAGCGTGTGAGTTGACTTGCTCGGCGCTGAAAGCCGAGACGGCTATCGCGCGAGGCTGACCTCTCCCTTCGACAGCACCGGAGCTCAAATCACCTCCACCGTCGACACGCCCGCTTTCTTTGACCATGAGCATGCACTGAGCATCAACTACGGTCTGTTTGATTCGGGCCTGGGAAGGAGTAAGCAGGTGAGTCCCTTTGCGAGGAGGTTGAGCTCGTGTCGAGCGATTTAACTGACACATCTCATTCGCAGCTCTACATCTACGCTTCGAGAAGGCAGTCATCGTGGCTCGGAGACCTCATTGAGGAGAACTCGCGCGTTCTCGAGGCGCCATTCGAAACGCTCGTGCTCGCCGGCTCTCATGATGCTGGCATGTTTGGAAGGTGGGTTCAAAGCTGACGAAATCTAGCTATCTGGATCGAGCGCTGAAGCTCATCGACTTACAGGATTAATTCCGAGTACGTTTCGTTGGCGTGGCCACTTGCGCCGAGCTCCATTCCTCCCACCCTGGAGCACAGCTAATCCCTCTTCCACTCCAACAGCCTGCTACGATTCATCAAGAAAGGCGAAGCTGGCGACCTCCCTGCAGTCGCTCGGGCTTTGCCCCTCCTGCGCTTCGTGCTCGGTCTCTTGAAGACGTTCTCGGTGAAGCCACATCGGGTGAGTTGGCGCTTTCTAGCTGAGCTTTGACGCGAGCTAGGACAGACACCGACAATTTTCCTCACTCTACAGATCCTCGAGAACCTCGCCAACACGCAGGAGGACACCATCGCCTCGCAATTGCAGCTGGTGACTTCCTCGCCGAGTTGCTTCGACGGAGACAGAGGGCGCTGACTTTGCTTGCTGCGCCCAGGGAGTTCGCTTCTTCGATTTTCGCCCAGGATACTGCCTTTTCGATATCGTTCGTCCTTGGTCCCCCACCGTGTGCGATTGCGAGAGCTGACTCCCTCGTCGCTGGCTTAGGTCGACGAGATCAAGGGAGAGCTTCGCCACCAGCACTCGATCGTTCCCGGATGCAGCTACGAGGGATTCCTCATCGACGTCTTTACCTTCTTGCATGCTCACCCCCAAGAGATCGTGGTCGTCGAGGTGAGGTCGTCCCCAATCGGTACCCACCCCCCCTTGCTGACCGTCTCTCCTCCCACTCACAGCTCAAATCGGACGGTTTCCCCTTCACTTCGAACGTTTACGATCCCGAAACAGGTAAACTCGTCGCCATCTCGATGGTCCCGACTCCCGAGGAGCTCGCCGCCGTCCTCGTTTCGGCTTCGCTCGTCGATCAGTCCATCCTCGTCGGCGATGCGAGCGACCTCTCCCTTCCTATCGGCTCCCTCCTTCAACAGAACAAACGTCTCCTCCTCATCGATCGCGTACACTCTCGTTCATCCTTGCCGTCCTCTACGGCAGTCTCAACGAGCAGCGCCGAAGGCGAAACAGAAGTCCCAACGAACAGCGCCGAAGGAGTGGACGACGGCGCCGAGCGATGGGAACGAGCCGATTCCTATTCGCACGAAATGTACGACGGAGATGACTCGGAGAAAATCAAGGCCGCCCTCATCAGCACGCACGAGGAAGCATGCTCTCGAGCGGCGAGGATGACTTCGGACCGAGCGACGATTTACCAGCTTCAGGCGACGCCAACTGCATCGGTGTGGGCGGATGTAGGCGCTTCCTTGACGTACTCGGATGCCTCGAGTCTACTGGTGTGGAGTAAGGCGAGGATGTGCGCTGAGCTCGGGTTTGAGATCGAGACGACGGAGCTGATCTGTGCGCTCGCTCGCAGGGACCGCGTTACCTATCCATGGCTCGCGGCGACGACCTTCATCGAGCACGGTAATGTGGTCTTTCTCAGTGCGTACAAGTTTCGCTTTCCTTCTCTCGTCTCGGCGATCAACTCGGCGACAAGAGAATCGCCAGCTGACCCCCTTCCCTCTCGCAGACGATTTCGTCGACGGTGCGCTGGTGAGCACGCTTCCCTTTGCCGACGTCGCTCCGTCCAAAGCTGACTTCTCCATCGAACAGGTGCAGGAGGCCCTCGACAAGACTCGCGAGCGCCTCGACGTTTGGCTCGCGAAGCACCCTCCTCCTCCTTCCGACATGAGCTCGGGGCCGGGGACATAGTTCGAGTAGGATGAATCAAGAGCCGATGCTTCCTTCTGTATTCGTTCTCAAGAGACCGCGAGATCTACAGGCGAACGGGAGCTTGCGGACTTGCGAACTCTCTCCCTCATCGCCGAGAGCTTCTCTCCTTCGCCAATCGGCCGTGCTCAACAGGAGAAGACGGCGAGATTGCAAACAGAAGTCTATGACGAGAGAGAGCGGGCGATGCGAGGTGAGGAGGTGTACAAATGGAAGGGCTGCGAGACGGAATCAAGAGTCAGTTTGGTCGCCGAGCGCGAGCAAACGAAAAAAAGACTCACAAGGAGGTCGGTGGTCCTTGGTGGAGAGTTTCGTCTAGAAGATGGCGTTGATGGCGTTGCTCTGTACGGGGGAGAAGGGAAAGATCAGTAGCTGTTCGTCGTCTGATCGCCCTTCGACGACTCCTCGGCCCTCGATTACGCGAGCGCCGAGCTGCTCCCAACTCACCGCAATAGCCGAACCGGTTCCAAATCCTACACCACCAGCGAACGCCGTACCCATCCTGCCCGCAAACTTGTGTTTGTTCTTCTTGTCGGGGATGGGAGGAGGGGTAGCTTGAGCCTGAACGGGCGCAGGAGGGGGAGGAGGGACGCCAGAGTATGGGTTGGGCTGCTGGTAATCTTTCTTCTCTTCCCATTGGTTGGGAGGAGCACCATAAGAAGACGAAGGAGCACCGTAGGCAGGTTGGTGCTGAGCGGCGTAGGGTTGAGGCTGCTGGTAGGGGTACTGAGGTTGCTGCGAGGGAGGAGGAGCGGCGAAGGAGGGAGTGGAGGAGTAGGCTGAGGTTCCGGTCGAGTTGGGGTACAGCGTCGAGGCGGCGGAGGAAGGGTAGGCCGAGGGAGGAGCGGGAGAGGGGGTGGACGCCGAGGGAGATTCGATCCGCTCGCAGTAGTTACTGGGGAACAATCCTGAGCGACCGTCTGTAAGGAGAGGGTTTTGTGAAGATGTAGGGGAGCGGAGAGCCAAGATCAGCTCTCCGCGCGCGCGCTTCGAGGCGATGCTGCGAACGGGCGGTAGCTCTGGTCCCAAGACTCACTGAGGGATCCACGCCACCAGTCAGCGTTCTCCTCTGCTTCCAACACGATGATATCTCCCTTTGCGAAGCCCAAATCGTCCGGCTGTAGCGTTGCGAGGGAGAGGAAAGCGGAAGGTCAGCGCTCGGCATCTCTAGTCGGTCGTTGTACGTCGATGAGGGCTTTGAGAAGTGCAGAGCAGCAAGAACACCCCCTTCCGATCCTCTAGAGACAGCCGGACGACTCACCTGAGTAGCAGCGTAGTCCCAGAGCGCGCGAACGTGTTTGGCTGGTGGCGCGGGAGCGGGAGAGGCGGGAGCGGGAGGTACAGCTCTCGCCGGGTGTGCTACAGCTCCTCCACCGTTCAAGTTGAGCTGTCCCAGCTGCTCGTTGAGCTGTCCTGCGCCAGTCGAAGGGAGCTTGGAGCGAATCAGGTCGGCGTCTTGAGCTGAGATGAGCGATTGTGAAGCGAGAAAGTCGACGTCGGCTTGCATCCTAGCGAGCAGGTGCGAAAGTAGCGCTCGATCCATCTTCTGAAGCGAGTTGAGGTGAAGACGAGGTGACGTGAGGAAGGCAACCTTGCCCAGCGCCGAACCCGGCGGTTTTCAACTTTCGAGCTTCGCAGCCGATTCGCTCTGAACCACCCTGAAGCGAAGCACCTGTTACATATTGCGGAGCATAATCACGACAAAAGGAACACCGATTGACGGCTACAGAAACGATTAGGAGGACGAGTTGCTAGCCCGCCGAGCCGAAGCGACGAGAGTTCGTCGGAGAAGAGGTGTAGGGGCCTTTCTTGCTACCCGTGGCGTCTGGTAAAGACGGAGGGAATGAGCTTGAAAGGTCGCTGAACAAGCTGGAAGCGCAGGCAGCCCACTCACCTTCTTGGCGAGGCGCTCGGCCGCCAACTTGAGAGTTTCGCCATCGTTGAGGAGCCCATGATGGTTGTCGTAGTTGAAGCAGATGGCTTCCTTGACCAAGATCCCCACGTCATACATCCGCTTCGAATAAAGGGCTTCCTTGAGTTTGAGACTTGAGAAAACGAAGCCGAGAGCAGTCAACGCCGAGCTCGGAGTCTCGAGGCAAGGTGCACTCACAGCTCAGCTTCGGTCGTAGTCTTGAGCATATGAAGCAGTCGAGGGATGTTGGCTTTCACAAACACCTCCTTGCTAACCGACTTGATCATCTTCTTTCCCTCCTCCTCGATGAGCGACCACATGATCTCCTCCGAGAGGCGCTTCTCGTCGTGATCATGTTCCATGCCTTTAGAGTTTAAGTTGTCCTTAAACGAGAGGAATAGCTCCGAAGCGTTCGACAAGATAGGCGATTGCTCGAGAGTGGAGCCCGTCTCGAGAGCGGAGGAGGCTTTGGAGCCGGGTTTCGACGAGTCGGTGGGCGAGTCGGCTTCGCGTGCCTCTTTGAGCTGGTCACCTTCATTGATGAGGTGCTTCTGTTGCTGCTCAGGCTGTCCAGAGGCCATCGCTGTTGCTTCACAGGGCGCTGGAGGCCGGAGACGCGCGCGGGCTGTCAGCTCTTGCACCTCATCAATGAAAGCGGGAAGCTAAGAGGAGCGTACCTTTAGCTACTAGACCTTGCTTGCGTACGAGACGGGCGATCCTCGAGCGTGGCGAGTCAAGCGAGCGAGGAGGATGAGGGAAAGCTTGGAAAGGCGCGAGCCGCTCCCTTTCGAGGGAGCTCCGAGTTGCTCAACAGTCCAAGCAGTTCGATCTTGGAGGTAAGGTAGAGTCAAACTAACGAACTTCGAGAATGAAAAGAAAGCTCTCTACCACTCTGCAGCCCTGCTTCGGTCGAAGTGGCTTCGGCGTTGCCTTCGCTCGCTTAAACAGCCGCTGAGCTCTCCCCATCTCTCCCAATCCGAAAACAGCTTGCCACACCTCTCTCCCCAGGCCCAACATCAACTGAAAACGATGCATTGCTCCTCCATACCCTTGCCAACCTCCACTCCTTCGGCGAAACCCTGAGAAAGCGACTCTACGCTTATTCGGCGTCGGCGAGGGGGATGTTGACCTTGATGAGAGATGGCGAGTTGGATGGAATGATGGGTTCGAGGAAGAGAGGTGGGAGAAGGGAAGGGAGTGACGAGGAAGGGAGTGGAAAGGAAAGAGGGAGAAGGGGGAGGGTCAGCGCCGAGCGGGCAGAGAAAAGCAGCGACAGGAGCTCACCTTGGGGTTGTAGAAGGGAGTGTAGTCTCTGCGCGTATTTGGGCGATCCCGGCGAGAGTGGTTGGAGAAATGAACGAGAAGGAGCGGCCGAGAGAAGGGGGAGTGACGGGCGAGAATAAGGATTCAAGAGGGACGGGAGAGGCAGAGGGTCAGCTCAACGAGCACAACACGACAGTCCGAGCGACAGAACGCACCCCCAGGGAAGGTCGCGGTTGCGCATGTTGAAGTAGGGGTAGACGACACGCTCGGGGAGCTCGCCTCCGTTCTCCTCCTTGATGTGAGCGACGTGGGCCTCGTGCTCTATTGTGGATGAGCGAGTAGAGTGATTAGATGGAGGGCGTGGTGGAAGGAGCAAAGAGGGGCGCGAAGAGGGGCGCGAAGAGGGGCGGATCGGCGATTGAGAAGGGGGGAGGCAGGGAGCGTCGAGAAGCGAAAGGGGAGAGCGAGAGGAGGGCAAAGTCAGCGTTGAGCGGGAGAAGGAGCCACAAAAGATTGTCAACTCACCCTTCATGAGGTTGTTGGAGTTGAGGTAGCCGACGATGACTGTGAAAGGGGACGAAGGAGGTCAGCTTCGGCGGCGACGTCTCGAGCGGGTTGGAGAGGACAAGAAGAAAGCGAAAAAGGGCTATCGCGAGGTAGTGTGATACACCTTTCCTTTTTTTCTTGTGGAATGCCCATAAACGCTCGCATCAGGCGAATCGACCATCTCGGCGGAGAGAGCGAGACGACCGAATCGCATTCGAGAGTCCGTCCGGGCTTCCACTGCGAGCCAGCAGGGTCGAGCTGGACAGTATCCCCATGCTCCGACGCCACCGCTGCTCGAGAGACGAGTGATCGTCGAGCCTACGCCCTTCCCTTGACCGTCGATCCCGCCGACTTTATCCCCAGCGTCGAGACGAATCCTCATCCGCCCAAGACTCCGCGAATCACCGATCCCTACTACATTCAGCTCCACACCCTTCCAAGGCATCATCGAAGGGGAGCGAAGAGCGTCAAAGTGGTCGGCGAGCGGAGGAGGATGCGGTCGAGCCTCGGAGGGGGAACGGTCGGATTGGAAGGGGGAAAAGGCCAGCGATTTCTGCAGCAAGGATACTTACTGGCAGGGCAAGCGACGTAGAGGCTGTAGGGGAGTAGATCTCTAGTCAGCTCTGTGCTTTGGTAGCTGTTTTGTTTGAGAAGAGAGCAGAAGGCGCCGTGGGAAGCGTTGAGGCTTGTCCTGCGCCAAGGGAGCTGTTATGGTGGGCTACAGAGCAGTACAATGTGCTCTTCCAACCGCCCATGTAACTCCTGGCATCGCTGTACCTCTGTAGCCTCGAGCGCCCACTTCCCGACTGGCTCCGCCAACCAAAGGCTCGAGTTTGTGGAGGGGATAGTGTAGAACGTACGTGATCTTGCGCCAGAGCTCGGCGGAACCCTTGGCGTGGTCAGCGACGTGAGCGCGAGCCTCGAGGAAAGCGCGACCGGCACCAGCGACCTCGGGGGCAGCCGAGTTGGAGACGATGGTCTGAGCGAAGCGCTGTTTGGAGGGGGCAGAGGGGCATAGTCAGCTACAGAATCTTCAGCTGTTAGAAGCTCAGAGTCTAATGACCTACAGCGAGAGTAGGGCGGAACATGGCTTAGCGAGAGAGGGTTGAAACGAGCTGAAGCGGATGAGGGAGAGAGAGGGACAGCCTGGGACTTGGCCCAGAAAAGGCGCGAAACGAGAGCCGAACGAGGGTTGCGCTTCGTCTACATTCTCGGTTCTAATATCATGGTCAAGCTACAGCTATCAGCTCTAGTCGGTAAGCTGTAGCCTTATAGCCCTATCGACCTACATTCGCTCATCTCTTTGCTCTCTCTCTCCCAGCTGCCGCGACTCTGGTCGTCTCATCCTTCGCCAAGGGACACGACGTTGACGTTTCCGTCCAATGGCCTGAACGTAACCCTTTCGGCAGTAAGTTATCCTGACCTTGCGCTCATATCCTTGCGCTACCAGCTGGACCCGCGCCGAAGCGAAAGAGCGACGTGGACGCGCGCTGGGTCGCGTGCTGAGGTGGGAACGAGGCTGTAGCAGGGCAGCAAAGAGGAGTAGGGGGAGCTTTGGATTGAGGCGGATGGACCACCGCTGCTGCACCGTCTCTCTTTCCTCTCGGTTGACAGGCGACGGCTCATCTCGCTCTCGACGGCGTGGTGGGGGAGATGGGAGCGGACCCGTCTCTAGAGCTGGCTGTAGGAGTTGGGGAGGAGGTTGTCTTCTTCGTTGAATCGGAACTCGCGCTCTTCGCGTTCGCCCATCATGCTCAGCCTTCAAACGCCGAAGCTGATCCCCTTGCTTCCACAGAAATCACCAACGGCCACTCCTCCAACCTCCTTCACGTCCGTCTCAACAACCACGCTGGAGAGGAAATTACCGTTACTCGCGTCTATGGCGCTTTCCACGAACCCCACGGCCGCGAGCGGAAACTTCGCAATGTGAGTTCGGCGCCGAGCTTCGAGTCCTTCGCTTCAGCTCTGAGTCTCCTGCGTTTCGGAGCTGACTTTGTACTCTTCGCTCCTTCGCATCGCAGACCACTACTGTTGCGCTTCAGCAGCCCGTCCTCCCCGGTCTCAAGTCGCCTTTGATCCCCTACAAGGTTCGTTCTCCCGTTCGGCTTTCGTCTGGCTCGCTTCTGATCTCGCTTTCCCGCCTCACAGTTCCACTCGGAGAACAAGCAGGGTGAGGTGGGACTTCGCGTCTGGGTCGACTACTTGGATGCCGTGCGTTGTTCTTTCGCCTTCGTCGTTCATCCGTTGTCCAAGCTGACCTCGCTTCTCACCTCCAGAGCAAGAAAGTTCACACCGTGCTTGGCTTCGACGGTACTGCCACCGTTTCCGAGCCCAAGGGTAGCTGGTTCGACCCCGCTCTGTAGGTTTCATCTCTGTTGCTGCTTGACTTCGCTCCTCGCCGACCATGCTCACCCTCTCTCTTCCCACTCGCAGCCTCTTCTCCTACCTCGTAATGGGCGCCCTCCTCTACGGACTCTCCTACCTCATCTACACCTCCTACACCGCACCCGCTGCCGGCACCAAGGGCAAGCGCACCAAGCGCACGACTCCCTCCACCTCCGCCAAGAGCGGCATTGTCGCCGATGAGCCTTCTACCGTCGTCAACGGCGTTGATGAGGATTGGATCCCCAAGCACCATATCAAGGAGAGGAAGGGCTACCAGAGCGCTACAAGCGGGGATGAGAGTGAGGGTGGAAAGAAGAAGAAGAGGGGAGGGAGGAAGTGAGCTCGGCGCGGTCGCGGGTAGTGGGTAGGAAGAGGGGATGCCATCCAAAAAGTATACATGCTCATAGATCTGCTGCCTACGCCTTGAGAGAGCCTGCGGGCTGGAGAACAGGCTGGCGGGTGCTTCTTGAGTTGCGGCGAGGTTTGAAAACCAACACGGAGCTGCGAATGTAATCGAAAGGCGCTTCTGCGAGCCAAGCCCACGGGGAGAGCGGTTTCTTGCTCAGTGGAGCGAGTACTACAGTCAGAGATTAGTCTCGTGCAGGCCAGGTAACTTTTCACTTGACCGTGGCGGGAGGACTTGGGAGTCGAGCGAGTTGGGTTGGGTTGGGTTGGGT
>JACWFO010000116.1:0-51753 GCA_019775505.1 Leucosporidium yakuticum
TCAGTTGATAGCTTAGAAGCTCACTGCAACGCCTAGTCTGTTGTACAACGAGCTCTTTTCCGCGAGCCGCGAAGAAAGAAAGAAGCGAAGCTCGGCGAGCGGCGCTCGATCTCTCTGCTTCCTCCCACAACCTTCCCCTTCTCACGAGCAGCAAAGTGAGTTTTGCAGTCGAGCAGAGACAAGCTCAGCTAACCTCCTGCACTGCTACAGCACACCATGACCCTCTTCTTACCCCTTCGACACTTCTCAACTTCGCCTCGGCGATCGGTTGCGACAGCGCCGAGGCGAGGATAGCTTTGCTCGATACCTTGCTCTCTTGAAACGAGGAGGCTTGGCTACCGAGCGGTCGCTCCCTGTAAGTTTGAGAGCAGCTCGATCTGCAGTCCTTTCAGCCAAGCTTCGCCAGCTCCAAGCGAGCGAGTTCGGCGAAGCTTCTCGCACGAGTCCGGGCAGGCCGATTCGGCCGGAGAGGTACGCTCAGAGCAGTCGCCGAGAGGGTTTACCAACCCTGCCGTTGATCCCACGGTCGATGGGCCTCGAGTCCGAAGCCAAGCTCGCCCGACCCCTTTCGACGGCAAAGACCGAGTCGCCTCTCTCTCTCCCACCACACCCCACTCTCACCTCACCACTGTGCGCCTACTCCCCACACCACAAAAGAAGCCTCTACTAACCCTTCTGCACCCCACAGCCCACCTCATGGCCTTCTACCCCGACTTTGACGCTCCCCTCTTCGATCTCGGCGAGCGCGGCGGCGAGGATTACGAGGAGGACTACGCCGCCTCCGGAGGGGGACGTCGTGGTCGCAAGGGCGGTAAGGGAGGTAGTAGGAAGCAGAGTAATGTCTTTCACCCTAAGATGGATAGGTGAGTCGTTGCTCGCTTGGACAGGAGAGGCGAGGGTGGCGGGGGCTCGAGCGCTCGGCGTCGACTTACCGGCTTGATGAGGTGCAGGTTTGAGAAGGAGGGCAAAGTCGTCTGCACGTTCGAGCTTCCTGGTCTTACCAAACGTGATGTCGACGTCGCCCTTCACGAGTGAGCTCGCCTTTCTCTTCGCCGAGCTCTCCCTTCGTCTTCTTCTCGAGCTGACTTCTTCGCCTCTCTCCCCAACCCCGCCCACAGGAACATCCTCAGCATCAGCGGCACGACCGCCCCTCTCAGAGAATTCACCGACGACTGCACTCACGTCCAACGCGAGCGTAGCTACTCGTCCTTCTCTCGCAACCTTCGCGTTCCCTCGGGATTGAAGGACAAGGAGATCAAAGCTGCGATGGAGAATGGGGTGTTGAGGGTTGAGTTCCCTGCTAAGCCTGAGGAGGTGCCGGGGAAGAAGATTGAGATTGCTTGAAGAAGCAAGGAGTGGAGCTCGGCGATGGCGATGGAGCGGGAAAGAGGAGGATAGCTTGAGGAAGCTGGCCTGTGTTTATCGGCAGCGGTTGAAGATAGCTTTGTGATCGATCTTTTGCGCTCCACTCTTCGTGTCGAGGCAGCAAGCTTGCGAAGACCGAGTTCTGCGAAAGGAGAGGCTCTCGGCGAAAAGGGAGGCGCTTAAACGTCGCTCTGCTCGCTGGCCCTACTCCCTTTACTGCCTTTGAGCCCGGGCACCCTCAATCCTCCTCACCGTCCTAAGGAAGAGCCAACCCCCAACGGCAAAGCACACGCGAGTCGAGCGAGACCGAGTCCAGAAGCGAAAGACGACGACGATTGCGAAAGAAGCTATTACATCCGAATCCCAAGTCCATCGTCCAGTATACAACGCCCCCATGCCCTCTATCCCTGCCTAACAAACGTCGCATCAATCTGCTTCACCTGGGGGCACTCAAGCATGATCCTCCTCTTATACGCGGTTCCCATCTCCTTCTGCAAGGGGTTACCCTCGAGATAGATGGTCGTTAGATTGGGATGAGTCTTCGAGGTGAGGACGGGGAGGGTAGTGAGGAGGTTGTCGTTGGCCTGTTGTGAGGAGGGGAGGGGAGGGAGGTCAGCGAGAGGGGAGGGAGAGGGAAGAGGGAGAGGGAAGAGCGCACCCAGAATTCCTCGAGATTGACCAGATGAGCTAGCTCCTCGGCCGGAGCCGAGTCGATCTTGTTGTGACCGATGTCGAGGGTGGTGAGCTTGGTCTGTGGGGGAAGAGGGCGTCAGCGACAGGCGAGCCGAAGCGGCGACGAGAAGGACGGACGTTATGCTCGAGACCCTCTACCTTGGTCAGTCCGTTATGCGAGAGATACAGCTCGTCGAGATCGGTGAGCGTTTCGAGTCCTTCAATCTTGGTGAGACGGTTGCCTACGAAGAAGAGAGGTGAGGATCAGCGAGAGGTTCGGCGTGAGCGCAAGTCGAGTGAAAGCTCACTCTGGATGCTCAACGTCCGTAGGCCAGTCAGTCCTTCCAATCCCTCAATCTTGGTGATCTTGTTCTTTCCGAGGAAGAGGGAGCGCAAGTTGGAGGAGATGGGGAGGTTCTCGATCGTCTGCGTTAGCAAAAGCAAATGGGCGTCAGCTTCGTCTTCACGCGCCGGAAAGCGAGCAGGCGTAACTCACCCTAATGCGGTTCCCTCCGTACTCGAGGTAAGTGAGGCTGGTGCGATGCCGTACGCCTTCAATCTTGCTCAGCTTGTTCTGGATGAGGTAGAGGTGGTCGAGGGAGGGGTAGGCGTAAGGAGAGTTAGGCGAGTCGTCATCGAGGGGAGAGATGGAGCGAAGGAGATTGAAGGAGAGGTCGAGGGAGCTGCACCGAGGTTCCAAGGTCAGCTTTACGCTCTTCGGCGGAGGTTCGGCGTTCGGAAACTCACGTGAGAGACGGCAAATCCTCCAATCCCTTGACGCTCTTCAAGCTATTATCATACAGATCAATCTCCTCCAACTCCTTCAAACCTCGTAGCGGCCAGACCGACTCCGCCGAGTCAGCCTTCCGATGCTCATGGTAAGGGAACTCGTCCTCTTTCTTCTTGGCGTCCTCATCATCCAACTCGTCCTCATCTGGCTCGTCGGCAGGTGTTGGTGCGGCAATCTCGGTGCTCGTGGTCGGTTCCGAGAGCGTGTGGCCCTCCTCCGAAGTTGAGGCGACGGGAGTGGGGGTGAAGGAAAGGGAGGTGAGGAGGTTCTGGCGGAGGGAGATACGCTGTAGGACGAGGTAGCGAGGTCAGCGGTAGTTCGTAGTGTAACACAACGTCTTCACGCTCCCCTGTACCTCACTCCGACCCTCCTCTAGCTGCCCGAACCCAGCGAGAACGGCTTACCTGAACCTTTGCGAATCGCTCCAATCCCAACCCTCTAAGGCTCCTCAGCCTAAGATGAGTGAGTTCCAAATCTGTAGCATCATCAGGTAAATCTGCCAAGATTTCCTCATTCTCTGCTAGAACTTGTCCGTCGATGACCGTCTCGTTGTTGTTGCCCGCTGGAGGCTGTTCTGCTCCCAGCGGTGGGCCCATGACGAGTTGTGCTTTCCTTTCATCGCGCTTCTTGGAGTCCTCAAAGTGTCGTTCGTCCATTTTGAGGTTGGCGAATGGCTCGTGGGACTCGTTGTCGGACGGAGGAGTAGGCGCGCCGTCCGAGGGGGGTGACTGCTCGGGGTTGGAGCTTGAGGTGTTGGTAGTGAGTCCAGCGGGCAGGCTTAGCTCCCCTTTAGGTTCGAGTGGTCGTGACATGCTACAGAAATTCAATCGAGCGAGACGAGGTGAGATGTAAGAGACGAACCAGCCGATTTCACGACTCTGGCTTCGACCACTCGCCTCAACTCGTCATGGCTCGTTCAATCGACATCGCTACACCTCTGCTCCCTCACTCGATACAGAAGATGCTCAACGACTGGGTCACCAAAGACGTCTCTCCCTGGTACCAAGAACTCGAATTCATCTACAGCTCCTTCTCACCCCAGAGCTGGCAAACGCTGGGTCAACTCGTACTCAGCTTGAAACAAGACTTTCGGGCTATCGAACAGCATGTATACTATACAGGTATCATCGGCAAGATGACTCGGCATCTCACGCGCAACGAGAAGGACGAGGTAGAGCTGTATTATCGCTTGCGAGCTGCTCTCGAGGAGGTTCGTTATGGAGGACCATATCGTGAGTTTGAGTTGCTGCCGACTACTTTCGAGCGCTTGAATCCTACTTACGAGCTAGCTAACCCCCTCCATCTCTGTACAGGCCTCTACGAACGACGCGTCGCTTTCATCCACCGTCGCCGAGAAGAAGACCCTCGACTCGCTCGTTTACCGTACCTCGAAATGCGCGAGAAAGTAGCAAAAGATGTAGAGCCCCTTCCATGGCCGCTAAAGTACGACGAACGACTTCATTTCCAAGGTACGTCTCGTTCTCAGCTCGCTTCGGCGATTCGTTCGGCGGTTCACTGACCCTCCTTCGCCTTCCACAGCTCTCGGAATCATCCTCGAAGCTCGCGAGATCCCACGCTACCCAGCCGACGTCCCTCCTTTGCCTCCCGAGTTCTCTGCGCCGTCCTCTCCGCCAAGCTTGCGAGCAGCCCAACGCCTTCCCGCCGAGTCGAGCTTGTGGAGAGCCATGAAGGACACTTTACGGCTTACTTAACTTCTCTCGCCGAACGAGCAGAAGCTCGCTATACTATCTCTCCCGCTCGCTCTTGCTCACGCTCACGACTTACCAACCAACCTGCCCGAGCCTCAAATTACCGCCGAGCCATCTATCCCTCCTCTCACTCCTTCGCCTCACCCAGCACCACAACCAACTCCTCCAACCCCCCAAGCACCACATCAACCTCCCCTCCCTCGCTCCTCGGCCTAATCCCCTCCTTCTCCCCTTCCCCGAGCGCAGGCGGCAAGTCCTCAGTCTCCCTCGGGATATAGATCGTTTTCATCTGTCCCTCCCACCAGCATCAGCTTCTATCTCGCAAGAAGGAGGAGGAGGATAACACTCACACCGCAAGAAGCCGCCGCTCGAAGATCATAAATATGGCTCGCTACCATTCCCACCTCCTCCGGCTGCAAATCAAGTAAGGAACAGGCGCGATGGTACATTGTTGGATTGGGCTTGTAGGAGGAGAGAAGGTCGCCGGAGAGGATTAGGTCGAAAGGGAGGGTCGAGTGGCGGGCCTTTTGAGTCGTTGGGCGAGGAGGGGGCGAGGGGGAGGGGGGGAGGAGGGCGTTAGAGGAAGTAGAAGGAGGGAGGCGAGCAAGGGAATGACAATGGACCTCACCAGATCGACTAACAACCGAGCGCTCCCGTTCGAGAGAGTGCCGAGGATGATTCGGCGTCCGTCGTCTCCTTCTTTCTGTTCTAGGGATTTCACGGCTTGAAGACCGGGAGAGGAGTCGGGCCAGCCTGTTTGTCATTCGTCAACGAGAGCGAGAGGGGGAGGGAGTCAGCGAGCGCCCGAGCGAGCCAGAAGCGAGGGGAAAGGGGAGAGACCAACCATCGAGCCGATGCCAATACTCAACGAGCTCTTTCCTCGTTTCCTCCTCTTTCCAATGGGCGTTGAGAACCGAGTACTTGGACTCGGAGAGGAGGGCGTCGAGCAGCTGTTCATCGTCAACCGGGGCGAAGAGTCAGCTCGGCCTCGGGGCAGGGAAGGAGAGGACAGCGCGACTTACCTCCCGATGTAGAGCGTCTACGTTCGTAGGTCCTTCAGCTCCAGCGGCGATTTCCCTCCTGTAACCATCGACGGGGGGGTCGTTAGTTAGCGAATGACGAGCCCCGAAGTGGAGAAGGCGAGCGCGCGAGAAGCTCACGTCCTCCTCATATACCCCGCTCTCCACTCTTTCGTGAACACCAGAAGATCAATCTCCCCCAGCTCTAGTACCACACCCACTATCAGCCGCGAGCTCGGAAGGAGGAGCACGAGAGAGAGAGACAGATGACGAACGGATTGAATCCCCTTGAGCACGAGCTACAAGTTGTCGATGAACAGATCCTTGCCAATCTACTACTGTGCCGAATACGTCGAACAAGAGAGCTTTGACACCTGCGAGCGGTGATGGGGCCATGAGAGCAGGAGGAGACGAGCAGGGAGAGGCAGGAGGGAAAGAGAAGTGGAGACGGTTCGGGGCGAGACGACCCGGCGATGGGGGGTTGAGTCAGCGCAGGGATGCTTGGGGGGAAAGAAGGATATATTGTACAGTGTTGTGCGATATTGCAGCGCTATCCTCCTCACCCTCTCTCCGCCACGAACGAAGACCGAAACCCCTCTCCTACCCATCTTCCTGCGCCGAAGGAAGCGACCGACCGAACAACGAGGCGGAGGCAGCTTAGAAATCGTCATCGCTGTCGTCGAAATCTTTACGGCGGTTGAACTGTCGGTAGAAGAGAGAGAGGTAAGCGCGAGGAGCAGAGGGGCGAGTCCGCCGAGGGAGAGCCGCTCGACGCCGAAAGCGCGAGAGGGAGAACTCACAATAATCTTCCCACCACTAGCCTCTGCCTGTCCTCCACCTCTCTGCTTCTTCTCACCCGCCTCAATCTGCACCACCACCCGATCAGCATCCCTCTCTCACACGCTCGGCGGACGAGGAAGACAAGCTCACCTGATCCAAAACCCCAATCAACTGATCCTCACTAACCCTCCCCCTCAACTGACCTCCCTGTGCCATACGAGCGAGAAGATCTTCGACGCCGCGTGCGCGCTCGGGTCGGACTAGGGCTATCCGGTTGACTGTGGTCGGCGGGAAGGGAGGGAGGAGCGATCAGCGAAACGAGGAGAAAGGCGGCGAGGGGGGCGCGGGAAGGAGGTGGGCGGGGTGGGAGAGCAGGGGGAGTTGAGGTAGGTCATCCTCGTGTCGCGGTAGCTCTGCACCCCTGCACCAGCCCTACAGCTCCCAGCGAACGAGTCCAAGAAAGCGAGCGAACGAAGGCAACTCACGCCTCTCCCTAGCCTCAGGACTGAGAATCTGACTCATAATAGTCCTCCTCTGCTCTTCCTGCTGAGCTTGCTTAGCTGCATCCTCTGCTCCTCCTCCTCCCATACCGCCGGGGGGACCAGAAGGAGATCCTCCTCGTCCTCCTCCGGCAGAGGAGGAGGAACCTTGCTGGGATTGAAGTTCGGCCATGCGTTTCTGTTGGGTTATAGATGGGTCAGTAGGTGAAGCAGGGAGAGAGAGAAGAGAGAGGACGAACGGCGCGGATGGCATCGAGGTCGGACGAGTCCATTTGATGGGCTGTAGGAGAGGAAGAGAGAGAGGGAGAGAGCGTTAGAGGAGCTGTAGTAGATCACAAGGGAGAGAGTTCAGAGAGGTACAGATGAGATGTAGTGGATCAGCAGTGAGCGGTTCAAGTCCAACAAGCGTCGACGCGTCTCTCCCTCCCTCTTTCCCTCCCACTTTCACCTCGTCTCTCCGTCTCAGTCTCGACTGTGCTACAGAACTCTAACTCTCGTTCAAGGGGGTCAAGATGTCATCTCCCAAGCGCAGACGATTATCAGCTGCATCCCCTACAGCTTCAGCTCTCTCTCCTCCACTCACTTCCACCCGTCAACTCTCTCACCAACACTCTCCTCCTCTCCCTTCAACTGCAACCACCAAAGACAAGGGCAAATCAGTCAAACGAAACCCTCTGGAAGGCTTCGACGATACTCAAGATGATGACCAAGACGAGCACGAATCGGAGCGAGTGGGGGACGCCTTGACGGCTGCTGCTCTCGCTTTAGCACAAGTAGGAGAAGATGAAGATGAAGCCGAACATTGTGCAGTTTGTCTGTCTCCCATCGTCAACAAGGTGAGCTCTCCCTGCTCTCTTCCGTCGAACCGAGTCTCACGCGACCCCCTCACCCACCGAACCAGACGGTCATCTCCCCCTGCCTCCACGGTCAATTCTGCTGGAATTGCATCAAAGCCTGGTCCGACCAATCTCGACGCTGTCCCCTCTGTCTCGGCGGTATAGCTCATTTGATCCACAACATCCGCTCGACAAAGGATTACCAGATCCATTACCTCCTTCCCCTTCCTTCCTCCTCCAACCCCACTGCTGGCCCGTCGACTTCGACCACCTCCGACCTCTCCTCCTTCCCTCCCCTTCCCTCCCGCCGCGCTCCCCCTCCCCCTACCACACTCCCCCGTCACGCCCTCTACGGCCGAGCGGGTCGGTTCGGCGCAACCAACCCCAATAACGGGGAGGACGAGACTACCTGGCGGGAGAGGGAGGAGGAGAGAGCGCTAGAGAGGAGGAAGTATGTGTACAGGGAGGGATTGTTCGCTAAGCATGTGGCGAGCAATCGCTATACGGGGTTCAGGCCGTTCACCCCTCAGGCCTTTGCTGGGAATCCCGAGTTGAAGGCGAGGGTTATCAAGTTTATTAGGAGGGAGGTGAGTTTGAGGCTCTTTCTTTTTACCTCTTCTCCGTCTCGCGAAGTCTCTCGCCTCGCCCGCCGAGCTACGCTAACCTTCTCCCTCCCTCTCCCTCCCCCCTTCGCCCCACCTCCACCACCACCACCACCTCCACCGCACACAGCTCCAAGTCTTCCCCTCAGTAGACATAACCTTCCTAACAACCTACCTAATCTCCATCATCTCCCAACTGGACCTCCGTTCCTCGGCCGCCATCCGCCTGATCTCGGATTTCCTCACTCCCGACGATGCTGAACACCTCGCGCATGAGATTGTAACCTTTGCTAGGAGCCCTTTTGTCAGTTTGGAGGGATTTGATAGGGTCGTGCAGTATGGACGACCGAGTAGGGAGGGAGTGGGAGAGCCTGATGAGAGGGAGGGGAGGGAGGAACCGAGGTTCGCGGCGAGGATGAGGGAGCGAGGAGCAGCGCCGGTCGACGCGCAACCACCCGCCAACGGAGGGAGGCGACCCCTCCCACCCCAAGAGGACGTCCGTCGAGGTGGTTTCGTCGACCGAGGAGGGAGGGGCGGCAATCGCTCGGTCGTGGGCGATAGGTGGGCCCCTCCGGGTGCTGATAGGCCGAGGAGGTATAGTGATGAGAGGTATGGTGCGCCGAGAGGAGGGGGAGGGAGGGGGTATGATTATGAGGGGAGGAGGAGGGGGAGTGGGTATGAGGCGAGGGAGAGGGGGAGGAGTAGGAGTAGAAGTAGGGAGAGAGGCGGGAGGGATAGATCGAGGTCGTATGGCCGTCGCTCGAGGTCGAGGTCGAGGTCAAGGTCAAGGTCAAGAAATCGCTCCTACTCTCGCTCCCCACCTCGTCGACGTTCCCCCTCCCCTCCTCATCGACGACGCGCCAACTCCTACTCTCCCTCCCGCTCTCCCTCCCCACACTCTCGCCGCCGCTCCTACACCCCCGACCCCAATCACCGAACCGACCGTCGTTCA
Organism: Leucosporidium yakuticum; assembly: GCA_019775505.1. Classification (NCBI taxonomy): domain Eukaryota; kingdom Fungi; phylum Basidiomycota; class Microbotryomycetes; order Leucosporidiales; family Leucosporidiaceae; genus Leucosporidium; species Leucosporidium yakuticum. The sequence goes on from JACWFO010000116.1 coordinate 9,226, forward strand.
CCCTCCTCCGCTACCCTCCCCGCCGAGGCCTCGCCCGCCTCTCCCGCCGAGGAGGAGCAAGAGCAGGAGCAGAGGGAGGTCGTCAGTTTGTCCATCTTTGGTGCGGCGAGGAAGGTCATTAGACCCAGACCCGTTCAGGAGGTTGAGGTCGAGGCTGAGGTCCGAGCCGAGGAGCTGAGGGAGGAGGAGGAACCCAGCGAGAGGGAGAAAGAATTACAGGAGAGACGATTGGAGGAGGATTCGGACCCGCTCGCTGAGCTGTACGATGAGGATTCGCAGCCTTCTCAATCTCAATCTCAATCTCAACCTCAATCTCGATCTCAAGCTCAACCTCAGCCATCCCTCGCCGCCGCTCCTCCAACTCTCCTCCCCGCCGTCGCCGTCACCTCTCCTCGTCCCTCCTCCCCTCGCCCAAACCCAACAAACTCAACAGGACCACCCACCGACCTCCGCGCCAAGCTTGCCGCCCGACTAATGGCCGAATACCGCACCGCACTGGCTATCAAAGCCTCCTCCTCCGCGCCCATCCCTTCGTCCTCCACTCCCAGCACCTCGAAGGGAGTAGCAGCGGGCGCGCAGACGCTAAGCCTCAGGGAGAGGTTACAGAGGGAGAAAGAATTGGCGGCGATGAGAAGTGGTGGTGCTGGTGGTGGTGGGGGTGGAAATGGGAGGAAAGGAGGAGCTGGGGCAGGAGAGACGGTCTTCTCGGAGGAGACGAGGAGGTTGTTGTTGGCTAGGTTGGAGGAGGAGAAGGCTTTCCTGGGCCTCGGGCGTGCGGTCGAGGAGGAGAGGGAGAGGGAGGAGGATAGCGAGGGGTGGTGGACGGGAGGAGGAGGGGGAGGGGGAGGGGGAGGGGGTGAATTCGATGATTCGGGGTATGGTGCACCGTTTGAGGCGGCGGGAGGTTGGGAGGAGGGATATGAGGTCGATGGGGCGTGGGATAGTCGAATGGAGGAGCAGGAGACGACCGACCACCAGGGCGGATGGACCGACCCCACTCCCTCTCATCTCAACCACCACGCTTTTGACCCCACTCCTACACCCACTCCCGCTCCCGCTCCCACCGCACCCTCATCAAACGAAGCCGCCCTCCGTCTCCTCCTCCTCTCCAAGAAGCCCAAATCCCAACCTTCGCCTCCCGTCCTCGCTCCATCAACCTCGGCTTCTGCCCAGCAGCAGGCGGATCTAACGAGCAGGAGTCAAGACCTCAAAGAACGATTGATGAAGGCCAAGTTGATGAAGATGAAGGGGTTGAAGGTGGGAGGTGGGATGTAGCTTGCTTGCTTGTCATCGAGGTTGCTGGAAATGGAGCTTCGCGCGCGCACACGACTTGGCAGTTCGATCTCGGCGCTGGCTTTCGGAGGGGAGGAGAGCTTGGTACAGAGGGTTGGAGAGCGATTGAACCCGTTGGTGTTCTACTACACTCTTCTGAAAGTCGAAACGCTCCAACAAGCAAGCTTTGCAGTCGAGGAATGCGCGAAGAGGGGTTGAGCTCCACCGCAGACGAGCTCGAGGCGCTGCTCCTTGTTCTTCTCGCTCTCCCTCTTTCTCGACTTCAAATCTCGCCGTCAGAGCAGCAGAGGAGAGCTGTTGATTGTAGCTGTACCTCTCTATCGTCCTCCACTCGACTACAGCAGACCGCTCCCTCCCCGCCTCCGCCTCCGTCGCTCAGTCAACCTTCCCCCTCGCTCCGGCTCGAGTACACCTCCCAGCGATCCACCTCTCCACCACCGTACCAGAGCTATCATCTATCCTGTTCCCCCGTCAAACGGGCCATGGGCGCCTTCACCGACCTCTTCAAGAAGCCCAAAGACCAACGACACAACAAGCACTCTTCCTCTTCCCGGGATTCGCACCTCCCACAACCACTCTGGGCACTAGCGACCGAGCCCACAGCGCTCCCATCACGTCCTGTAGCAGGTCCGAGGTCCCCGTCCAAGAAACCAGTCGTTCCGATTGACCTCCTCGAGGCGGAGGAGCGCCAGACGAGCTTGAGGGAGATTGAGGAGCAAGCTGCGAGGGCTAGAGCTTTGCAAGGGAGGCAGGCGGGGGAGAAGCTTAGGGAGAGTTTGTTGAATAAGAGGAGGAGAAGGACCGCGAGTCTTGATGAGTTGAGTAGGGGGTTGAGGGGGGTTAATCTCGGCGCTGCTGCTCAGAGTGGTGAGGGGCAGGGGGGGAGACGACCACTGCCGGCTATGCCGCAGAGGTTGCAGGCGCATGGGAGGACACAGTCTACTCCCGGGGAGGTATTTCGCCAACACCAACAGCAGCAGCAACAAGCTCCATCGCCGAACGCCGCCCGACCGCTCCCTCCCTCTCCGCCGAAATCTCGTCTTCCACCCACCTCTTCGCCTTCCCGTCCATCTCCCTACGCCCAAGCCCTTCCAACACCCCCACGCCCACCACCCCACTCCCACTCCCACTCCTTCCCCTCCTCCTCTCCCGCCCCAATTCCACGAGGACCGAACCCAATTCGTCAGATCGCTCCTTCGGCGCCATCTACGGCTCCGCAGAGTAGGAATACGAGTAACGGGTCGATATGGGGTCAGATGGTGCCGGGGGCGTTTCCTAGGGATGGAGGAGACGTAGCGGGAGGAGGAGGAGTAGGGTGGAGGATGCCTGAGCCGAAACCTTGGGATGGGGGAGTCGTGCAGCAACAGATTGCGGTGGGGAGGGATGATGGGGACGTCTCGTTTTTGAGGTATCCTCCCCAACAACAACAGCAGCAGCCCCCCTACCTCCCTCACCCACCATCTCAGCCCCCCGCCCTCCCTCCCGCTCCGCCAACGCTCACCCGCCCCCCTCCCCGGCCCATCTCCTCCTCCCTCTCCGCTCCCCATCTAACCAACATCACCAACCCTTCCACACCTCCCAAGCCAAAACCACACCGCAAACCACCTCCCCAAGCCCAAGTAATCGACCTCACCTCCTCGCCTCCTCCTTGCACCCCTCCGCGCTCGACCACCGCTTCGAAGAACCGATGCCACGGCACAACGGGGACAGGCAAGCGCTGTACCCGCTCGGTGGCTAGTACGCCGGGGAGCTCGCCTTCCAAGTCGACTGGAAAGGGGGCGATGGATCAGTTGGAGGAGATGCTCGGCGATGAAGATGGGGAGGGAGATGGAGGAGGGGGAGTTGTTAGGTTTTGTTTTCAGCATGCTAAGCAGGCTATGGGGGAGAGAGGATGTTTTGTTAGTCCCAGGGAGGGGAGGAGTAAATGGGTCGAGTTTGATGGTGAGTTGAGGATTCGCTTTCGCTTCCTCGTTCTTTGTCTCATGAGCAGCCGCTGACGAGACACCTCGCGCTATGATGATACAGATTGGATCCTCCCCGACTTGCCTGTGCAGACCAAGATTCTGCTGAGGCATGAGATGGCCATGCCCGTCTCGGCGAAAGATGAGGAGGGGTGAGTTTCGCTCGTTCTCTCGCTCCTGCTGACCTTGAGCTCTTGCTAACTCTCCTTACCCTTCAACAGCTACATCTACGTCCACGAGATGATCTCTCGCCTTCCCAGTCTGTCCTTCCCCTCTCACATCCCTCTCGGCCTCGCTGACCTTCCTTCTCGCCCAGGCCCCCTCACCACCACCCACCTCAAGCTAGGTCGTTCGATCCACCCCATCACCCGTCTCTCACAATGGCGTTCCCAATGCCCCTCGCGCGAGCCCATCGTCCGGGCCATCTTCCCTCTCCACTCCTCCTCCTCAGCTCTCGGCGGCGTAGGCGTCTCGGGCGCGCTCAGAGTAGCAGAAAGAGGGACTAGGAACCATCATCGGTGGGAGAGGTTGGTTTTGATTGAGGTGGCGGGGAGGGCGGAGATGGAGATGACTTTGCTCGGAGGGGGAGGGGGAGGAGGGAGGAAGGAGTGCAGGGATTGCGGGAGGGTGCATCTTGAGTTGTTTGAGGTGGGAGAGGGCGCGTTTGATGAGTGGGTTGCGGAGGTCGTTGAGAGGTGGGGAAGGTGGTGCGCTGATGTTCTCGGTTGAGCGTTCGCATCTCTCCTCACCGAGAAGGATCGTTTGTTGTCTGCATTATTGTCACACAATCATCAAGATGGAAGGAGGATAGTCTACGTGTACTTTATGTAATCTAATGTGCAAGCGGGGGGTACTGCTGTGTTATTCTAGTTTCAAACTGAGTGTCTTTTTGAGATGCGATCTTTCGGCGCTCGGCGAAGGAGGGCTCTTAGGATTGGAAAGCGAGGAGCTCGGGAGAGCGTGAACCGCCGCTTGCGTCCAGCACAGTGGCGATGGTGTCTTTTGATGTTAGAGGATGGGCCTGTGGGCGAGGAGATCAGCGATTGAACGGAGGTGAAGCGGGGGAGACGACGAACGAGGGGATCGGCGGGGGCGACGGGGGCTGCTGGTTCAGCGGCTGTGGAGGCGCGAGGTCAGCAAATGGACGTCAAGGAGAGGGAAGATAGCTCACTGTGGTCGAGAGCGTAGTTTGATGATGAAGCGTCCTTGGTAGAGTCCTCGGTCGTCTCGATCGAGTGCTTGACCTGCGCCGAGAGTCCTCAATCAGCGCTGTTCTCCCTGCGAGCAAGACTACCACTCACCAGCACGTTCCCATCAACATCAAAACCGACGACCTTCTTCTCTGCGCTAGGCTTAACGCCATACATTTCCCTCCCAGCCTTCCTCTCAGCCTCTCGCAGCACCGCGCCCGCCTCACTCTCATTGCTCGGCGGACTCAACCACTCCCACCCCATCGCATCCCTCAACACCTCCTCACTAACAGCGACCACATCCTTCTCCTCCTCCTCCTCCTGCTCGACTACAGCCTCCTCATCCTGCAGCAGCTCTTCCACCCATCCAGGCTTGCTCTCCTTGCCCCGAAACACCTCCTGCAACAGCCCTTCAAACAGCTCCTTTTCCTGTCGACGAGTTTCCACCTTCTCCCAATGCAGTTCCTCCCCTTGAAAGTCGTCTGATGGGGTGTAATCGACGTTTGCCGTGGGTTGAGTCCAGGAGGAAGTTGATGGCTCGGCGTTGGCGATGAGGGAGGAAGGTGCAGGGGCTAGACGAGAGGGGATGGGAACGAGGCGGAATGAAGCGAGTGTGTTGGCTGATAGGGAAAGGAAGGGGAGTAACAGACAGAGGGGACCCATTTCCCTACAGAGTTGAGCGAGAAGAGCGTGAGAAAGACGCAAGTCCTAAAGGTGACGATGGGAGGGGAGCTGCGCGCAGTCCTGCCTGCTTGCTTTGATGGCAGTGAAGAGGTGCAGGAGGAGGCGGGGTTGATGTTGTACAAGCGAGTAAGGATCAAGAGCGAAAGAGGTTGAACGACAGGAAAAGAGCGAAAGCGAGAGGGGGGCGGTGCGCGAGTAGTTAGTCTCGAGCTCGTCGGTCGACCGTCGTCGCACCAGAAGTCTGGCTAGCGCCCGTTCGTTGGCAAGTCCCAAACGTGTTACAAGTACAAAGAATTGAGAACACTACTAACGATAGGCTCCTCACTACTACGTTACGAAGAAGGGTGGTTCGCTCCTCCTCCCGTCGACCCCTGGTCCGAAACCGAGGGATGATCAACGCCGCTCCCTCCCGTGGATGCACCTCCATCGCCCGTCTGCGTAGGTGAAAAGAATGCTTGAGGAAGGTAGGTAGCCCTGTAGCAGCCGCGACGACAACGACGAGGAGGAGGAGGAAGGGAGGTCAGCTTCTCGCAGCTCTCGCACTAGCTCAACCGCCGAGAAAACGAAGCAACGCACCACTCCTCCGTCATGTCGGCGCCTAGTGGTAGTCCAAAGAAGGCAGATGTATCGAAGACGCCTGTCGAATTTGGTGGAGCTTGTCCATCTCCTCCGAGCGTAGGTTGAGGGAAGTGAGTGAGCTCGGCGCCGGCGGCTTCGGTCGGCGAGAGGAAAGAATTGAGCCTGCGAGGGAAAAGAGGTCAGCGTCTACGCATGAGGAAGTAGAGACTAAGAAACTCACAGATCAGAGAAGTTGGTCACCCCTCCACTCGTCCCAGGCGGCGAGCGGAACTGCGAGAGGTCGAGCACGGGTCCTCCGCCAGCGAGAATATCGTACGTCTGATGCGCTCCCTCATGGCCTCCTAGGTTGTTCGTCGAATGATGCTGCTGTTGAGGTAGCTCATGACCAAACATGCCTTGACTCTGCGGTAGGGAAGGCATCGTTGGCTGCTGAGGCGGTTGAGGCTGAGTCGGCGGGGGCTGGAGGTTCGGAAGAGGAGGAAGGGTGGCGTTCTCGGGAATGGAAGGCGAGCCCTGCATCTGCATCATCTGAGGAGGAGGAGGCTGCATCGATCCTGGCATCCTCGCTCCCGGCTCCGTCTTGACCCTATTGCTGGCGCTCGAACTCCTTCTCCTCGGCTTGGCTCCTCCCGCCGCCGTCGCGCGACCCAACGGCCTCGCGTGGAAGTTGGTAGGAGGGAGACCGGTGAAAGTCGAGCTGTTGGCCTCGGGCTCGGCCGGTCGCTTGAGCCCACGCATCACGTCCTCCTCCTCTTGCTGCATGCCTTGATGGAGCTCGGCGCTCAGCTCGGCGTCGCGGAGGTCGACGAGGCCGTGAAGAAGCTCCCATTGACGGATAGCGGATCCCCAGATGAGCTGTAAGATGGTGGAGAGGGTTAGTGGAGCTCGACGAAAGGAGAGCGACGAGGCAGCTCACCTCCATCTCCTTGAGGGCGTTCATGCATTGCGCGAGGTGAATCTTGGCCGGCTGAGCGAGTGCGTCGTCGAAGGAAGCGTTGTACACCTGGAAGTTAGAGCTGTAAGCTTCGATTCGCCTGCTGGTCGAGGCAAAGAGACCTACGCAGATGACGGCGGCCGAGAAAATGGGATATGTCAAAAAAGGTGGGCATTGGCGCAAGGTGAAGGTCTTGCGGAAGATGGTGACGATGCTGCGAAAGTGTTAAAAGTCAGCGAACGCTCTCCTTGACGGGCGGCGAAGACTCACTTGGCGATAGCATTGGCCGAGGTGGTGCAAATCGAGTGCGAAGGGAAGCTGCCCGGCGCTCCTGCGCTGTTCTGACCGGGAATGCTGTGGGAGAAGGACAATAAGCTCCAGGGAATCCTCATTGAGCAGACAACAACTCACAAAGGACGGTGCAGCAAGATGAGGGCCGAATAAAATTGCAGATGAAGGGAGAGCACCTGTCAAGGAGGGAAAGGGTCAGCTCACGCTCAAAGCTTGATCGGAGAGAGTCGACATACATGAGGAGGCGGAACCTTCTTGGATGCTGGGTTGTAGGCGAGATGCGGTGGCAAGGCGAGGTACCAGCTTGCCAAACTCTGATCGAGAAGCGAAAGCAGCGTCTCCGAGCTCTGACCGAGGACACGGATCCTGATGGCGTAGATGTTGGCGATGATCTGCAGACGTCGTCCGAGTCAGCAGCTGCTTCTAGAATTCAAAGAGCTCAAATTACCCTATTGATGACGACGGCGAGGGCTCCAGCGGCGTTGAAGCAGGAGAGGGTGTGAGCCTTCGTCGGAGGGTAACGCTGGAGGGCTCGGTTCTCCTCGGCGTCGCTCGACTTGGGAGGGACGCTCCAATCAGTTCCGTCCGGTCGAATGGGGCGCCACTGCTCGTGCTCGTCGGGCTCGTCCTCCGAAGGGAAGGAGGTATCGTAGTCGCGCTCGTGAATCGTCCCTGCAAGGCCGGCGAAGAGGTCAGCTCAGCGCTCGAGGAGGAGAGTAGAGTAGAGCTCACCAGGTCGGCCGATGTAGGAGGCGGTGTAGCGGTCGAGGATGATGCAGCCCCACCAAACGCGCTTGCGAGTCTGCTTCTCCTCGTGCGAGAAGCGCTGGACGGGAAGGAACCACTTTTCGACGTCGCGGAAGAGACCGAGATCTTGAGCCATGCGAATAGCTGTGTGAGGTGAGAGCGAGTCAGCCTTCAAAACTCGAAGAGAGAGAGGCGAAGCGGCAATTCACCCATTCCCGTGAACAGCCAGCTGGCCGACATGCCTCCCGTACCAATCTCCCTATACGCCATCAACAGCAACGCCTGCACACTGACGAGCTTGGACGACCCATAATCGTAGTTGAGGACCCTCTTTGCCTTCTCGAGGTAGTCCTGTCCAGCAGTCCAGTACTTGCCGTCCGAGCGCGAGGGGTCGAGATCCGAGTAGCGAGCGGCGAGGGCGAACATGGAGAGAAGGAGGACGATGGGGACTTTACCGCTGCCGGCGGGAGTCGAAGGCTCGGTCGAGTTGGGGTTGGAGATGGAGTGACGGTACTGGCGCATGAACGAGACCTTGTAGAGCTGTGAGGGAGGCGAGAGGTCAGCGAGAGCGCGAGGAAAAAGGAGGAGAGCTGAGAACGAACGATGGGGAAGTGGGGATGGACGTAGGTCCAGTAAAGGTCGAGCAAATGCTGCTGAGTCGCGCGGTCGGGGAGAGGATCCTCGGCGTCGGCGAGTGCGAGGATCTCCTTCTCGGTCTTGAGCTGGTGAAGGGAGGCGCTGGTCAGCAATCGCTCTCAATCTCGATAGCTCGACCAAACTCACCACTCGTCCATCAGTAGGCGGCCACACTCCCGCTGAAGGGAATTGCCAGAAGAAATCCTTGTACCTCGCGCTCTTGGAGATGAGGTAGAGTCCACTCGACCTGTAGGCGAACAGTCAGTGGGATCTTGTACGAAGCGAGCCCCAGCACCACTCACCTTCCATGGTATCGCACTTCGGCGTTCTCGTTCAACGAGAGCTGCCCAACGACATCCGCGAGCTCCGACATGCCCGACGTGTTCTCCTCTGTGCCCTCGTTCGCCTGAGCGAGATCCGCCTCCGAGCTGAGCGTGTAGCTAGCCGTACCGGTGTGGTTGATGGCCGTGGCGGGGATGTTCTGTTTGTTCTGCGCGCTAAAGCTGTACGCCATGCTCTTGAGCTCTCCGACGTCTGTGCCCACGAGTTGCGAAGTGCCGACGAGAGGCGATTGGTTGTTGAGTCGTCGACGTTGGCGAGGAGAGGAAGCGGCGCCGAGTTGGTCGGCGAGGTGGGAGGCGTGAGGGAGGGAAAGGGAGAGAGGAAGTGAGCTTCCAGAGGCGTTGCGAGGGTTCATGGTACCCGATGCTGGTGGTGGAGGTGGTGCCGTGAGGGGAATGTCGATGCCTCCGAAGACGGAGGGGGAAGCGCCGGGCATGGAAGCAGGCGAGCCCTCGTCCGATCCTCCGAGTCCGGGGGTGCGATACATCGAGCCGGCAGGGTCGAATCCTAGCGCGTTGGGGGCGCTACCAAAGGGAGTCATGCCCATGCTGCTGCTGCTGCCGATGCCAAAGTCGGTCGAGCCGTTCAGACCGCCGAAGCTATTGACGTTGGAGTTGGTGAAGCTGAGCTCCTCGTCGGTGAACCAGCGAGGGGTAGCGTCGGGAGCATTGAGCTCGGGCACAGTGGAGGAGGTGGAGAAGCCGCGAGAGATGACGGGTTGCTGAGGAGGGAGCTGCTGAGGGGGAAGCGCTGGCTCGGGCTCGTCGGCCTTCTTCCACGACTTGCGAGGCTTCGTGGTCGGGGCGGCGGCCGAAGCAGCACGAAGATCCTTGGTGAGCACATCTCGAGCTTCCTCGTTCCCTGTAGTGAGAAGTGGAGGTAAGCGAGCCGTTCTCTCCTTTCGGATTTCAGGCGGTTGCTCACCAATGAGCTCTCCGAGGAGCGTAGCAGCTCGAGGGTCGTCGTTCTGCAGCAGACCACCGAGGAGAGCTTCCATACGATGCAGCCTCGACTCGATCGCCTCGATATATCTGTGGAAACGAGCCTCATCAGCAAGCGGTTCGAGTCCCCCACCGTCTCAGCCGGCGCCGGAAGAGCTCACCCTTTGGGAGGGCCACGCTTGCGACTGGCGCCGAGGTAGGTACACTCTGCGCCTACTGTGATACAGTTGGAGCATGGTCCGACGGGCTGACCAGTCCCCGGGTCGAGGATTCGAGTGCACTTGCACTTGGATTTGCGACAGCTGTGAGTGGGGGAAGGTCAGCACGACGGGAAGCAGGGGATGGGGAGCGAGTAGCTAGACTCACTTGTCACCTGTAGGCGTGTAGAACGAGCAAGCCGGGTCAGCTCATCCGAGACACGGCGAGCTCTGCGTGCTCTTTCCAGCCCAGCAAACAGCAGCCTCGGTCTCGTGCTGGGGCAGAAAAGAGGTTCTGTAGGAGAGAAAGGGTACAGGGAACTCACAGGCCTTGGAAGAACGACGCTTGACGGGCTTGTTGGGGTCCTTGGCCGCCTTTCCTTTCCCCTTTACCTCCTCCTCTGATGAGAAGTCCTCGCTGCCTCCTTCTGCTCCGGGCGTCTCGTTGTACTGGCGACTAGCCATCTGTAGGTCGTTCTCTTGTTGCGCTCGCTGTCCGTTTGCTACCCGAGAGACGAGGTTGGTCGAAGAAGCTTTGTGGCGAGGAGAGTGGTCGAAGGCGAACGAGCGGGGCCTCGTGCTTTCGAACGCAGATCTCGCCGAATCGGCCCCTCTCCGAGAGCGCCGACTACATCCAATCCACCACAAAGCATTGATTGTACAGCTGCAATACACTACAAGACCTCTGCACCCCTTCCGACCCACTCATCTCCTCCTTCTCCCCCGCCCCCTCCACACGGACCGCGGCTGGGGTCTCCTCAAGCCGCTCGCTCAGCCTCTTGCAGACGAACCCAGAGGCCGCCCTTGAAGAAGAGGGTGATTTGAGTGGAAAAGATAAGCTCGCCGTCTCCGAATTGCGAGGACGGCGGTTGGACGTCGAGAGCGAGGGAAACTCGGTCGAAGACTTGCAGGAGCCGGATGAGGGCGAAAGAAGCTTCGTTGTAGGCTGTTAAGGGGACGAAGACATCAGCGAGCGATAGCCGAGGGTTCGAAGTGAATTCCATACCGAACTGCTGACCCAGGCAGACGCGAGGACCTCCCGAGAAAGGCTGCGAAAGGGAGTCGTTCGGTCAACGCGGGCCCCGAGACGAGCACAAGCCAATCAACTCACCGTGAAGATGAAGGGATTGGTCTTGAAGTAGCTCAAGCGATCGTCAAGCCAGCGCTCGGGATCGAACTTCTCGGCGTCCGATCCCCAGAGCTCTTCTCGGCGCTGGCAACTGAGCAGCGCGAGTGTCATCTGTTTTTAGGGAGCGGTGAGCACGACTCGGAGAAAGCGACGTTCGAGAAGGCGCACCCTAGTACCAGCGGGAATAAAGTATGCCTTGCCGTTGGACTCGACGACGTTGTCGGACACGGCGCAGCGAACGTTGAAGGGCACTTGGAAACCAGCGCCGAAAGTCAGCTTTCCTTTGCTTCGTGCGGATCGAGGCAGAGCACTCACCGGGCGAGAAGAGACGCAAGACTTCGTTGAGGAAGGCTCGAAGATACCTGATGTCGCGAGCTTGCTGGTAGGTAGGAGCCGCCTCCTCGCCGACGGCGGTGATGATCTCGGCGCGCAGGCGAGCGAGGATGTCGGGGTTGCGAGCGAGGACGTAGATGGCCGAAGTCAGAACCGATTGAGTGGTGTCGCGACTGGGGGTGAGAAGGGTTAGCAGGGCTGGCCGAACGTGTCCGACGATGCCTTACGCGGCGAGGAGGATCTGTTCAGCGGGAGCTCGAGTGAGCATTCGAGGGATGGAAACTGTGGTGCCGAAAGACTCACGTTCAACACTTCATCTTTGAGTATTTTCGGATCCCTCGTCTCGTAAATGAGGTGATCCAGCAGCGTCTCGGTTTCCTCTCCGTTCTTGACGGTGCGAGATTTGTCGAGCGCTTCTTGCACTACCTTGTCAACGAACGAGCTGATGACCTGTATCTCACAAGTAGCGTCAGTACTAGCTCCTCTCACAAAGGGTTCAAGGTAAGCTCTCACGGTCATGGGCTTCTTGTTCACGCTGCCGCCGAGCTCGAACACGGGCCAGAGAAGACCGAAGCGCGAGCGACCGAAGACGTTCTCTTGGACCTTGTTGAAAGCGACTGTACAGCAAGCGACAGTCAGAATCTCTACTCGACGACAAAGGCAGCTCCAAGCTCACTGAAGAAGCGGTTCGACAAGCTAGACTTCGCCTTGACCTCGTCTTGCGGAACGTCGGCGAGCGATTCCTGCGGTAAGAAGGGCCTTGAGCGCTGGGGACAGACGAGAATGTCTTTTGCAACACTCACCAAGGACCCTCCCATCAAGAACTCGATCGCGGCGTCAAGGGTGAAGCGACCGAAGAGGTCTTGAATCTCAATGGCTCCCTTCGAGTGCGAGAGGGACGTTCCCGAAGAAGCGGAAAGACGACGAATGGTCGAGAGAAGGTGATCCGAGTGCTTGTTGAACGTCTCAAAGTCCGAGATGCGCTCTTTGGCGAAGAAGGGGCGAGTCATCGAGCGGTGAGCTGCGAAAGGGAGGGCGCGAAAGGTCAGTCCGGGTCGCTTACAGATGATGATGACGATGCCTCGGGATCGACAGGAAGTGAACAGAAAGGAGATTGACTCTTCCACATCTCTCCGTCACTGTTGAAGATGCCTGGTCACGAGGGGAGCAGCGAACGAGAAGAAAGTGTTAGTCGAGCTTGCAACCTCGCCAGCGGGGCAGAAGTGGCCACAGAGCGCTCCTACTCACCTTGACCGAGGAAGTCCTCGAGGACATCGTGAAGCCAGACTCCCTTCTCGTAGACCAGAGCATGCGAAGCCGGCTCGGTGCTCGTGAGGATCGCCTTGATGAAGGCAGGGTCTCTCGTCCAGACGACGTTTCCACCCAGAACGTTCATGTTGATGCTGTTGCATCCTACTTGGTCGGCCAGCTCGTCGGCGTACTTCCCTGGTCGCTCGAGAGGGAATCGGCGAATGAAGGTTCGGAGGATCTGTGAGAGATGTTGGGAAGGGGAGTCAGCGAGCTCTCTCGCGTTCTGATAGCTTCAGAAGGCTCACATCAACGTTGAATGGCCAGCTCCCCTTGACTTTGGGCACCAGCACTCCTCCCGCTGCTCGGGCTCGTCTCGCATGCTCGAATTCCTTCATTCCGACCATCGTCCAAATCTCGGTGATCACCAGAGCTACATAGAGCGCTACAGCTTCGATCCAACCGAGTTCGAGAGTAGTTAAGTGGCGCAAGAGGGCGAGGAAAGCGGCGGGAGAGATGAGCGTCGTGAGGAGGAACTTAGCCAACGCGCGGGCTGAATAGCCTAGCAGAGGATGTCGGCTGGTGTTGGATCTCATTTTGTAGCTGTTCGTAAAGTGCTGCCGTGTTGAGAAACGAGGTGAGAAGCGGGCGGAGGCAAAGAGTTGGTCGCCGTCTCCGCGTCGACTGGAGCCTCGCGCTCGCGAGAGCACGTGAGGGGCGGGGAGGGCTTGAAGAGATGAGCAGATACGATGCAGAGCTTACGAGAGGTTCTCTGGAGCTTTCGGTTTACTGTAACGCACCAAGCTCCTTTCTCGGCGGAGCACTCGGATGCGAAGCTGGAAGCGTGTTGGCTGTACGACTGCAGCTGTCTTCGAGGTAGGACTTCAAGCGCATGGGATTGAGCGACTGGAGACCAGGTGAGCCTCTTGCTACCGCTTTCTCGGCGTTTTCTCCTCATCGGCTCGGCGATGTGTTCGGCGCAAGCGTGCAGGGCACCAACCGCCTATTGGGCCATCCCAAGACGATATATATTCCATCAGATTTATCTTGAACCCTCTGCTGCTCTGTAGCGAAACAGGAGACCCCCAAGCCTGGTCGAACGAAGCTCGAGGCGCGTCTTGAACTCCGCCGTTCAAGATGGCGACGGAACGCGGCGCCTTTCGCCTGCTCCGAGCAGCAGTTAGACCGTCAAGCACCACCAGACCTACAGCAAGACGACTCGCACCATCCAGCTGTCCCTCACTGTGGTCAAAAGAGATTTCCTCGAGCTGGCAGCTGTCGTCGACGCGGTCCTCAGCGGTTAATGGGACAACGAGCTGCGTACGATGCTTCTCAACAAGTTCAACAAGGCGAGAGGTCAAAGCGGTAAAGCCCAAGGTGAGCTCGCTGCTCCCCTGGCTCTCGCGCACTCGCTCACCTCCTTCTCCGACAGCCTCCGCCGCTCGACCTGTCCCAGTATCCACCGCACCTCATTCGGAACTTTGCCATCATCGGTGAGTCGTCCTGCAGCTGCTCTGAGACCCGCGCTAACTCGCCGTACAGCTCACATCGACCATGGCAAGAGCACTCTCGCGGATCGCATGCTCGAGATCACAGGGACGATTCCTCCCTCGCAAGCAGCAGTGGACAGGATGGATGAGGATCAGAAGAACGAACAGGTGCTGGATACGCTCAAGGTGGAGCGAGAACGAGGAATCACCGTCCGAGCTCAGAGCGCTTCGTGAGTCGCCCCTCTTCCCCTTTTCCAGCCGTACTCCTCGCTGACAACCTTTGCAGGATGTTCTACGACCACCCTGACGGCACCAAGTACCTCCTCAACCTCCTCGATACCCCCGGCCACGCCGACTTCTCATCCGAGCTCTTGCGATCCCTTCTCCCTTCGCAGGGAGCTCTCCTTCTCGTCGACGCTGCTCAGGTGCGCGAGATCTGCTGCTCGCTCCCGTTCGCATTACTGATCGATCGCTTCCACCGCAGGGTATTCAAGCGCAGACGCTCAGTGTCCTGGACGAGGCTCGCAAGCGCAACCTCACCGTCGTCGGCGCTGGTTCGTTTCTCCGCTTTGCTCGGCCGTGGATCGAGTGCTGACATTTCGCTGCACTCAGTCAACAAGTGGGATCTGGTGAAGGACGATGGCCGTGGAGAAGCAGCTGTAAAGGAGCTCTCTGCTCTCCTCGACTGTGAGGAGGACGAGATCCTGAGGGTCAGCGCCAAAACCGGCCTCGGAGTCGAATCGGTGCTCGAAGGCGTCGTCGCTCGGATACCACCGCCACCACCATACGTCGAGGCTGAGAAGCTCCGAGCACTGGCCTTCGATAGCTACTACGACTCGTTCCGCGGCGTCGTCTCGCTTGTCGCCGTCGTCGAGGGAGAGATCAAGAAGGGTGAGTCGGCTCGTCTTGGCTCGAATGGCATAGTGCTGACCCATCTCGCTTTCATGTAGGCGACCAAGTCACCTCCACCACCACCGGCCTCTCCTACCCCATCCTCGACCTCGGCATCCTCTCCCCGCGCGAGATCAGCATCGCCGAGAACCCCGTCGTCGCCTCTCGCACTCTTCGCAAGGGCATGGTTGGCTGGGTCGTCTGCGCCATGAAGGACGTCAAGGATGCGCACCTCGGCGACACCTTCCACCACACTCATGCGCCAATGCCGCCTCTCGAGTCGTTTGAGCCATTGAAGAGCATGGTGTTCGCTGGATGCTACCCGATGGAGCCAGGAGGATTCCCCAAGCTCGAGGATGCGATCAAAAGGGTGCGTACGGTGCTGCTCTTTCGATTGCGTCTGCTGACCCTTCTCTTGACCCACAGCTCACCCTCACCGACCGAAGCGTGACCTCGAACCGAGAGTCGTCCTCCTTCCTTGGGCAAGGTTTTCGTCTCGGCTTCAACGGAAGTCTTCACATGGACGTCTTCCGTCAACGCTTGGAGGACGAGTACGCCGAGGAGATTATCGTCACCCGGCCTCTGGTGCCCGTTCGAAGTGAGTTCGATCGTCTTCATTTCTCAGTCGCTTAAGCAGAACGCCATTCTCCTTCATCGCAGTCGTCTACAAGAATGGTACCGAGAAGATCATCGACAACCCCGACGACTTCCCTGACCCTGGAGAGATGCTCAAGGTCGCCGAGATTCTTGAGCCGACCATTCGAGCGACGATCGTTGCGCCCGAGGAGTGAGCTTGCTATGCCTTCCGTGTAGCGTACTATGAAACTAACACGTCTTACTTCCAGATACACCGGCGCCATCATCAACCTCTGCACCGTGCGTCTCGACCACTTCTCCTCTCGCTTACCCTGTTACCCTGCTTACCCTCTCCTCATCGCAGGCGCACCGCGGTGTTCCCCTCTCACACACCTACCTCTCAACGCCTTCTTCCGCACATTCAGCAGCTCGCATTACCCTCGTCTACTCTCTCCCCCTCTCCTCCATCATCACCAACTTCCACTCGACCCTCAAGAGCCTCACCTCGGGTTTCGCTTCCTTCGACTACGAGGAGGGACCTTACGAGCGAGGCGACTTGTGCAGGATGAACATCCTCGTCAATAGCGTCAAGGTCGATGCGTTGTGCAGCGTACTGCATCGCAGCGCCGTGCAGAAGGAGGGAAGGGACTGGGCGAAGCGTTTGAGGGAGGTCGTGCCGAGGCAGCAGTACGAGGTGAGCTGGGTACTCTCTTGAGCGATGTTGACGAGCTGAATTGACCTCTCGCTCTTCCCCTTAGGTCGTCATTCAAGCCGCTGTCGGCTCGAGCATCATCGCCAGGGAACGGTTCGTCTCTCCCCTCACTTCCCGGTGCTTTACGAGCCTCGCTGACCTGGCGCGCATCTTTGACAGAGTCGCACCGATGAAGAAGGATGTCACCGCTAGGATTCACGGTGGCGGAGACATCTCGCGTAAACTCAAGCTGCTCGCGAAGCAGAAGGAGGGAAAGAAGCGCTTGCGTGAGCGAAGCATGTAAGTCGAGCTCTCTCCGATTCTATCGCTTCGCTTCTGTTCGCTGATCGGTCGACTCTCTTTCGCAGCGGCAACGTTACTATTCCTCTCAAGAGTCTGTATACCGTGCTCGGCGGTCAAGAGCACAAGCGCAAGGGCGGGGCAAAGGATAAGGACAAGTGATCGTCGTTGCGTCGTAAAATAGAAGGAAATGAACACGGTTGTACTACAAGGTGCGAAAGAGCGAAGGGTGGGTCCTAAGAATTGAGGAGGCTGGCGAGCGGCGAGATTATAGCATGTCGGCGCCGAGACGGTAGGCGACGAGGCCCTTGACCTTGTGCCGATTTGTGCTGAATGAGCGAAGCTTGACCTGTCGAGTGAGAGGGTGTCAGCGCTATGCTGAAGAAGAGAACGTGCTCGCAAGCGCACCTGCTCGGCGTTGCCAATAATCATGTGAGGGTCACTGTCGATCCACTCCTTGGGCACCTCGGTGTCTTTGGCGGCGTAGGTAAGGATGGTGAAGACGTCTAGAAGGGGAAGAGCGAGTTAGTGACTGCTAGCATCAAGCGCAGCTCAGGGAGACCTACACTTGTCCTGGAGAGCTGGGAGGAAGGTTACGCTCGACGTAATTTGACGCATGATGTCCTGGATGTCCTTCTGAATCTGCTCGGCGGTCTTCTCGGGCTTGGCTACTTTCACCGCTCCATCAGGCCTGTAGAGAAGCAGTCAGCTCGGCTCGAGACGCGTCGCCTTCGCACTCACCCAGTGTTCTCCTTTCCCACCTCGGGCGGCTCCTCCACCTCGATATCAAACTGCCACCGTTCCACCACTTCACGCGTTTCCCTCGTCATAAGGATCAGAGCAAGACTGTCGAGCTTGCCCGCGAGGATCCAAGCTGGTTGAACAGAACGCGGGTGAGCTGGCGCCTGAGCCCTCGCGCTGTAGCAGCTCACCTTGCACCTGCTTCATGACGGATTGAATGTAGGCTTCCAAGCTCTCGTCGGCGCTGGTGAAGAGCGTCAAGCCGTACTTCTTGACCATCTTGAAGTCCTCCGGAGGGTAGATGCCTCGTTGGTAGAGGATGCTGCAGCTTCTGAGTCAGCTAAAAAGCTGCAACAGAGCTCGAGAAAATGACTCACGAGTTGACGCTGTACTCGAAGAACTCGGAGACCATCTTGACTGAGCCCTTCAAGCTCAGAACTTGGCCCGTCTTGCGTTTCGTCGCCATTGTAGTCGAATAGTCGAGCTGAGGTGCAGTGGTGTAGCGTCGATGAAGCCTTGGAGACTGTGCTTGGTCGAGTAGACGAGACGAGGTGACTCTGAGAAACTGGCGGAGGGAAGAGGTGCGCGTCGAGCAGCGCGAGGTTGAATGATGAGCCCCTTTCTCGAGAGTTTGGCTAAGTAGCAGTTCGCTGCGAGAGCGGGAGAGTGCTATAGGTTCAAGAACTGAAATCCCCTGCTTCTGCACTCCCTTGGCCTCTCCTCCCGCTTACTTCGCTTGTCGAGCTCGGCGCCGACTTCCGCCTCACTCTTCTGCTCTGTGCTTCGCTCCCCGGCGCCAGGGTTAGAGGCCGTGTCTTATAGAGCACTACTTACTCCCTCATCTCTTCTGAATGCTTGAAGCTCACTTCAATACGACAGACGCAACCTCGGCGAGGAGTTCGGCGTTGGCTTCACTCGCATCAAGGCTCGATTGTGCTCCCTTCGCGATTCCGATTCGAGGGTCGGCTTCGCTCTCTCCACTTGAGTAGGCGGGCTGCACCAGTACCTCGAAAACCGATTTTGCAGCCTCCATGAGCAGCTCCTTCAAGCTCGCTCTACTCGTTCTTGAAGCGCTTGTACTGCGAAAGGAGAACAGTCAGCAGCCGCCGAAGCTCTCAAAGCGCCGAGAAAGGAGCTCACCTCTGTCACCACCGTACCGTCCTTGAGAATCGCCTTCTCGGGCCTCAAGGTGTAGCCGCCGAATCTCGGCAGCAAGACCCACCACACGAGCCAGTAGAGGAAGCCCACAGCAAAGACCGAGATTCCGACGATTGGGTACAGCCAGTAAGGAAGGGGAGGAGTGTCACCGATGCCTCCAGGTGGGCGAAGGAAGGGAACGACGAGGAGGAAGCAAGCGGCGACGAGGAAGAAGAAGGCGACGGGGAGCCAGACCTTGAATGGGCGCACGATCTCGGGGTGGCGGTAGCGTAGCCAGAAAAGGCCAAGAACTACAGCCAGATTGATTATCTGCGAAGGGTATCCTTCGACGTCTGGAGGCGTTCAGGTTCAGTCAGCGTTCGGCGTTTGAGCTTCAGCGTTCGGTCGGTTTGGCGTCGCTCGGCGGCTCGAGCTGGACACCCCGAGCAGGAACCATCGAAGGAGATCAATATTGCTCACCGAGGATGAAGGAGTAGGCGATGCCGGCGGGAGGACCCAGGATGATGACGAGGGAAGGAACGAGGTGGACGATGAGCCCAGGGAGAGGAGCTCCAACAGGCCAATTGCTCGCCCAGAACTTGGTCCACGGGAGGAATCCCTCTTTTCCGAGCTCTGTTGAAGAGGAGAGGTTAGTACTAGCGACAAACGGCGAGTTCGGCGAAGGGTTCCGAATTCGGCGAAAGGTGGATTGGGGGAGGGCGTCGAGCTCGAGTGCTGGGGTTCGGACCTCCACGACGATGAGGAACAAGAAAATACTCACCCTGATTGACTCGAGACTGGGCAAAAGTGATGGAGAGGACGTTACCCAGAGCGCTGAGCGCGACGAAGACGGAGAGGGCTCGCTGCGCCGTGCGGCCGAAGACGACGAGGAAGTAGTACGATGCAACGGTGACTCCACTAGACGACAGCTGATCGAGGTCGACTGCAGCGAAGTAGGCGATGTTGGCCTGTGAGAGAGGCGGCGAAGGTCCGAGTCAGTCGGCGACTCGGCGTTGCTGCTTGAGAGCTCAGCAGACAAGCTCGGCTGACTCACAAAGATGTAGAGGACGGAGCAGATGGCCAGACCGAGAGGACCAGCAATCTTGACGGTCCTGATTGGGTTCTTGACTTCGTTGAGAACGAGGCAGGCATTCGACCAGCTGCGAAGGGAAATGGGAGCTCATCAGCTCGAGCTCGAATCGCCCAGTATGGCTCAGCTCACCCCGTAAACGAGTTCAAAACTTTGAAGAGCGCAGAAGCGTAGTTGTAAGCCGAATGAGAGCTGCCTGCGAAGCCGTTGCGGAAGTTTCGATGAGGGTCGGGGATTGACTTGACGCCTCCGGCGAGCACGACCCATCCCGAGACGACCACGATGAGGAGGATGATGATCTTTTAGAGGAAGAGGAAAAGGTTTAGCTTGATCCGCTAAAGAGAAGCCGCCACGAGCGAAAGGTAGACGGCGATGGTCCACGCCGAAGAGCTGAACTCACCTTGAAGATGCTGATTAGGTTCATGAGGCGGATACCGAATTTGGGTGTGAATCCATGAACAGCGGTGACGAAGCTGCAGGACGCTTGAGATTAGCAGGAGACTCGAGACGTCAATGAAACGCCGACCACTCACAAGATGACTCCAACGGCGATTGCTCGGCTCTTCCACGCTGTAGAGGTGATATTGGCGGCTACAAGAATGTTGCTTGCGAATACGATGCAACCTGTTGGAGGAGAAGAGGAAGTGAGCGGAGAACTTGGCCACCGCTATCTCGGCGCAACTTTGGGCGATGAAAACCCTCCTGCTCACCTGATGCTGTGAAGCCGAGTAGGATGGCATTCGCTGCGAACAAGATTGTTGCCAGCAGCTTCGGCTTCTTGTAGACTGCCTCCAGATACAGCTTCTCCCCGCCCGAGCGAGGGAACATGGCGGCGAACTCGAGCCACACGAAGAGCCCGGCAAAAGAGAGGAGCAAGCCAAGCACCCAGAGCATCATGGCTATTGAAAGTCGAGGAAGTCAGCTGGAGGAACCATGAGTGCAAGCGGCGAGGGAGTCTCGCCGAAACGCCCAAAGCCGAGAAGGCGACCACCGAAAGGGACTCACCGGCGCCGACTGAGCCCACGCTCTTCAGAATAGATGACGGAGTCGAAAAGATTCCCGTCCCTATGACCCGTCCAATGACGAGGAGAGTGGTAGTGGTACTATTGGAGAGGCGAGGGTCAGCTCGAGGCTCTCGGAGGACAGCAGACGGGGCGCCGAAGACACTCACATGCCCAAATGCCGACCGAGCCCTCCAGCAGATCCTTCAGCAAGTGTAAGCGATCCCGCTTCGACTACCTTCCCATCAACAGTCTTGGCCTCGAGGGGGCTGTCGCCGTAGAGTCCGCCCTTCTCCTCCGCCGAGGAAGTCTCCGAGAGCGGCGTGGTGCGCTGCAACCGGCTGAGGAATGGCATGACGAGGTTCTTCAGTCTAAACGACAAGTAGGAGGAGAAGGAGCGGCTCTGCACGACGCTCAGGGATTGCCGTCGTTGCCTGCAGGCGCAACAGGGCTCTTGTAACACGCCATCAGGCTGCGAGTCCTTTCCTCCATGCGAAAGCGGTCGAAAATAGTCGGTGACAGCGGGGGAAAGAGCTAACCAAGGTTGCAGAGAGGGCAAGAGGAGCAGAAAGAGCCGCTGCTCTGGCGTGCTTTGACGTGCTCGCGGTGTCCGAGAGCAGAGGGTCGATTAGACGGGCGTAACGGAGAGGAGAGTCGCTCTTGATCTCCGTCAGGTGCCGAGCAGGTGTGCCGAAGTGCAGGTCGAGCGAGATGAGGAGGAAGAGAGACCGCTGAGCGATTCGCTCGCGATTCTTGCAGCCCCTTACGAGTCTGAAGGGGCTTCAAATGTTGCCGAGCAATTCCAGCAAGACTTGTCTCGACTTGCCGGGATCTCGTTCGGCGTGCAGCCCTACAGCAGCAAATCGCAGCAAAAGAAGGCTTCCTTCGGCGACTGTAGGCCTGCAGGCGGTGATGATCAAGAGGAACTGACATTTTTTGAGTAGCGCTAGTCTGTAGGAGATCGAGTAGGTCAAGTAACGGCGGCGTAGGAGAGAAACTGAGGAAAGGGGCAGCGCCGAACCGAAGCAGCCCGGCGGCGAGAATTCTGTGTGGGAGGCTCCGTTGAGAGCTTGCACGCTCACTGCGAGTTCAATCTGCTGTAGTACCCTCAAGCGAGCGAGAGCGGACCTTCGCAAGCGAAAAGCGAGCTCGACGAGGCGGTGAGGTCGAAGCTCGGCGAGAGGCGCTCGACCTCTCAGCTTCCTCCCACAACCTTCCCCTTCTTTCGAACAGCAGAGTGAGCTCTGCAGCACATCACAAATCAGTTCAGCTAACCTGCTACACCCCTACAGCACACCATGACCCTCTTCTACCCCTTCGACACTTCTCAACTTCGTCTCGGTGACTGGGGCGACGAGGACTTCTGGACTCTCTCGCCCTTCACCGGTGGAGGACAGCGTGGTCGCAGTGTTAGGCCTACTCAGCAACGTCAGGCGACCGCTCTCATCAAGCCCAAGATGGACTGGTGAGCCTCTGTATCGTCGCCGAGCGTGAGACGAGGAGAGGGAGCGAGGCGCCCAAGGGAGTGAGAAGGCTGACTCGACCTTGCGTCTGCACCTCACAAGGATTGAGCACGAGGACAAGAACATTGTCACCTTCGAGCTCGCCGGTCTCACCAAGCAGGACGTCGACCTTTCGCTTCACGAGTGAGCTTTCCTCTCTCCTCGCCGAGCTCGCCCCGTCGCCATCTCGCCTGCTAAGCCCTCGCTTTGGAACAAAAACAGGAACCTCCTCACCATCTCTGGCAGTCTCACCACCGAGAAGACGACCCAAGAGGACGCTTCTCACCTCGTCTGCGAGCGCCGCTACGGAGCCTTCTCTCGCGCCATCACCGTCCCCGCCGGTTTGAAGGAGCATGAGATCAAGGCGAGCATGGAGCACGGAGTGCTGAAAATCGAGTTCCCCAAGGAGGCCAAGGAGAGCGAGACGAAGAAGATTACCATCGCTTGAAGGCGCAGGAGGACGAGCGCCGAGATTGAAAGGGAGCGCCGAGATAAGGAAGGAGCGCCGAGGAGGGAAGGATAAGTTTGCTTGATAGCCTGCCGGAAAGTCAGTGCTGAACTGAAGTGGCTTTTGACTCGATTCGCGGCGTCATCGTTTCCGCGAAGCGCTCGGCAAGAGGAACTGCTTTGCAGCTCAGCATCCGCCCGGGATGCGATCTAGTACAGCCCACCATCTCTCTCTAACAACGCCAGCATTGCTTGTACAACAGGACTCGGGTTACCTGTTACGGCACAGAAGGGTTCAGCTGCAGCACGGGATTGAACGAGGACGAGGACTAACCTCCAAAGTTCGGCGATTCAATGTTGGCCTCGAGATCGGCGTCGAAGAGCCTACGAAGGCTGTTGACAAGCACTCCGATCCTCGGCCATGCTCGCATCATGACCCAGCCGTCATTGCCGACTGTCACGCCCTTCTCGAGCTCGACGTTGACCTTGCCGCCGAAGAGTAGGACGCCGTAGAGTGGAACCTGTCGGCAGTTGAGGGTCAGAAAGAGTTTGGGAAGAGAAAGGAGAAGGACTTACCTCGGTAGCGTCGCGAAGGAATGGCTTGGTCGTGACGTGTTTGGAGAAGAAGGTCATGAAGGGCGTTGCGAAGCGAGTCTCGGTGAAGAGGAGCGAGCCAGGGTGCAGGAAGACACGGCCTGAGAGCGCAAGGAAAGGAAATGAACACTCGACGTACCAATGCAAAGCAGAGAAAATCAACTCACCGTCCTTCTCGAAGAACTTGACCTCCCTCGATTCTCGATCCCTCTCAATCGCGCCCGACGCTCCCTTGTCGAACAAAGCAGGCGGCAGCTTGACCTTGACCAGGCGTCCCGTTCCCGCAAAGATGATGGCCTTGAGGAGGTTCTCGTTGGTGGCGTTCTCGTTGAAGGCTGGGGTAGTGGATGGGGCGCGGAAGGGGACGAAGCCGACGTCCGAGAGGGCTTGTAGGTACTCGTTGCGGAGCTGGAGAACGTCTCGGAAGGTAGAGAGGGAGATGAACTGCGAGAGCAAGTCGGTGAGCGATTGGAAACACCGCTGAGACGGCACAGGCGGCTAACGTTGTCCTCGGCGAAGTTGCGAAGCGCGGCGTGACCGTCGTTGCGAGCGGCGATACAGGCATCGAAAGCCTTGACATCGCTGAGCAAGTCTGATCGACCAGAGTAGAACATGGACCGAGCTCTGCAAAGGGGTCGCGCGGTTAGCTCGACTCGAAAAGGAAGGATGGAGAGCGAGCTCACTTCTTCGACTCGTCGCGCTTCTCCATCGGATTCAGGAAGAAGGGCTTCAACGAGAGTAGAGCGACGACGGTGAGGATCTGAAGAAGGCGGAGCAAAAAGGTCAGCCATGGACGGCGGGGGTGGCAAGTCGACTCACCGGATCGAGACACTTGAAGATGGCGGCGAGAACGAGCATCTGTAGGCGAAAAGAAGAGTCAGCATCCACCTCGAAACAATAGGAGAAGTCAGACGCACCTTTCCAAGCCTCAAATCCACCGGGATCATGCTCAAGTGCATCCCCAGCGGCGTCAACCTCGCTGCCGTCCCTCCATTCTCCTCAATCGCTCCCAACAGCCTCAGCGTAGCCCAAGCCGAGTCGATGGCTCGTACATCGGGAGGGTTCAGAGCCTTGCCGAGGAATAGCTTGACATCCTCCTCGGCGCGCATGGCCTTGATCTGTAGGCAGAGCGCTTCGAGGGGAATGCGCATGATCTCCGGGGTCGGGTGAGGGGACATGACGGTCTCCTCGGTGTAGTGGGTGAAGAGCTCTGCGTAGGAAGAAGAGGTCAGCTTGTTCGTCGAAGACGAGCGAGGGGCGGAAGGAGAAGTAACGAGCACCGAGCGCCAAGACGGTCGTCGCGGAGCTTCAAAAGGGCGAAGAAACTCACTGAAGCACTCTCCGGGCCTCGTACGTCCAGCACGACCCCTCCTCTGCCTACTACTAGCCTTACTAGTCCAAGTCTCGACCAACCTCGTAATGCTCGTCTCGGGATCAAACTGATTCTCCTTCACCCGCCCACAGTCGACGACATACACGATACCATCGATCGTGATGGAAGTCTCGGCGACGTTGGTAGCAACGACGACCTTGCGATGGCCTGGTTTGACGGGGCGGAAGACGAGGGTTTGTTCGGCGGAGGTGAGGTTGGCGTGAAGGGGGAGGACTTCGATGCGTTCGGAGGTGGAGGCGACGGCTTGACGGATGGCATCGACCGCTTGCTTGATCTCGAAGACTCCGGTCATGAAGACGAGTACGTCGCCGCCGATGTCGCGAGATCGCGAGAGGCAGTAGGCGACCGTGGCTCCTACGAGGTTGAAGTCGAGCTTCTCTGACCGAGTTAACGACTCGAGCGCCATCAAAGTCCTCTCGTTGCTGATCCCTCTCGCCTCGAACGACTGGCGCATGCGGTCGAGTTGGGCTTGAGTGGCCTTCTTGGCGGGCTTGTTGGTCGGGTAGTAGGTTGATGGAAGATGGGGAAGGATCTCTTCAAGGTAGTGATCCTGGACGGGATGGGTGAATCTGTGATGGAGGAGAGGTCAGTCGTGCGCGAAGAAGGAAGGAGCCGAAGGAGCGGGGACGAACCCAGGGATTTCGATGCACGGTGCGCCACCAAAGTAGTCGGAGAACTGAGCTTGATTTATAGTAGCGGACATCTGCAGGGCGGGAGAACGGGTGAGCCTTTTTTCATGCGTCGACGAGGCGAACGCCGAACTCACCAGGATGACCTTGATCTTCTTGTTGCGTTTGAGGATGTCGCGCAGCTCGAGAAGCAGGAAGTCAGAGTCTACACTACGCTCGTGGACCTGTGATGCGACAGACTCGTCAGCTCAGCATCCTCGAAAGCGAAAAACAGACGGCCGACCTCACCTCGTCGATAAAGATATGGCTCACGCCCTCCAAATCGGGATCTCCTCCCCTACTCAACCTGCTCAGCACGACTCCCGTAGTACAAAACAACACCCTACAATCCCTGCCGGCCTTCCTCTCTCCACGAATGGCGTATCCGACGAGATGACGCGACGAAGGATCGTTGATATCCTCCATCATTTCGGCTCCTACGCGCGAGGCGACTCCGATGGCACTGACTCGACGAGGTTGGGTGATTATTAGGTTGTAGGAAGCTCCCTCGCCGCGGAGGATGGCGTCCTCGAGGACGAAACGAGGGACTGCGAGCAAGGGGAGAGGTCGGTCAGCTCGGCGGGGGAAGAAGAGGGAAGAGGAAAGCTCACCCTGCGTAGTCTTTCCACTACCCGTCTCACCACTAACGATAACGACCCTATTACTCCGAATAAGCTCCACAATCTCCCTCTGCATCCCCCAAGCCGGCAACCTACTCCTCGTCTCCAACATCTTCTGATACCCCTCCCTCTGCTTCGTACCTTCCCAATAACCCCTCAACTGCTCCTGCATAGCCGGAGTAGCCCTAACTTTACTAGTATTAGGTCCCATCTGCCTCTTCTGCGAAACCTGTTTCGTAGCAGTGGCGGAAGGAGTAGGTTGGACGATCCGAGAGCCGAGGAGGTTGGCGAGGACGGCTCGAGAGTCGGGAGGGTTCTCGACTGCTTCTTTCCAGTTGTCTTGGAGGAAGGAAGCCATCTCTCCGACGACGCCGCCGTACCCTGCGTGAGCTAGGTCGCGCCAGTCCTCGCCATGAGGTTCGGAGAGGAATTGACGGGCGAGGAGGGAGGTGAGGTGCAGACGGAGGTAGGGGGGGAGGGTCGAGGAGTAGACGTAGAAGGTGGGGAGATGGGGGGTTGAGGTCGTGGGATCGTCGGAGGGAGTGGGGTAGAGCGAGGAGGAATGGAGGAGGATTCGGAGGATCACTTGCTCGGGTGGCGTGGTGTCCTGCCCTTTACCGCGACGCGTAGGAGTAAGAGAGGAAGCGAGGATCTCCACGCCGCCTTCGACCCTCCTAAACCTATCACCGAGCATCCCCTCCAATCCCACCAACTCGTCCTCCCTCCTTTCCTCCAACTCCTTCCTCTCCTCCTCACTCAACTCGCCCCGCGCAACCCAACCCTCCATCAACCTCTCAGCACACAAAATCTGCTCCACCTCCTCCCCCTCCCCTTCCCTCCACCCCACCAACTTCCTAATCAACACCTCCACCGCCTTTCCCTCCTCCCCATCCACCCCAACCACACTCAACACACCCTCCACAACACCCACCGGTACTCCCACTTCCCTCGCTAACTTCTCAGCCTTCCATAATCGTCCTAAAGCTTCGACTCCCATACTCGTCGCGTTGCGAACTGTAGCGTCGGCGGGCCTGCTCGAGCGAAGTGAAGGAGGGAGATCCTCCTCCGGTACGTGGAGGTGGAGGTGAGAGAGTAGAGCGGTTCGGAGGGGGAGAGTGGAGAGGGAGTGGGAGAGTGCATCGGAGGGGGAGGAACGACGAGCATGCGAGACGTAAGCGAGGGCGTTGGCGACATGCCCTCGTCGGAAACCCATCTGGATGAGCTCGTCTGCTGCGGCTTCTTCCTCTGCTGTAGGTGGAGGGGGAGCGAGAGAGAGGTCGTCGAACTCGTTCGGTAGGTCGGCGGTGGAGGAGGAAGAAGGAAGCGAAAGGGAGGGATGAAGGGTCATGCTCGAGCGAATGGTCTCTTCTACGAGATCCCGCAGGGCCGTTGGCATCTTGACCTCTGGTGCTTCGGACCACCATTTTGAGAGGGAGGGTTTGGGCGTTGATGCGCGTGAAGGGAGGGTGGAGGAGGCGCCTGAAGTTGAAGCTGAGCCGGGCTTGGAGATGGCCGAGAAGGGGGAGGGGGCTTGAGGGACGATTTTGGACGAGGCGAGGTGTGAGGTGTCGGGTCCTGGAGGGGGAGGTGGTGGTCGAGCGCCTGGTGGTGGTGGTGCAGCGGCGGCGGTTTCGAAAGGAGTGAGGGACCAAAGCCAGGCTTTGTTCGGCGTGGAAGCTGCCTTCTCAGCTTCGAGAGCGGCCCAGTAGTCTGGAAATGAAAGAAGGGAGTCGGTGAGAGGCTGGGAGGAGAGTACAGAACAGGAAAGACGAACCTCGGGTCTGAGGAGGCAGTTGGATGTTGAGCCGAAGGTTGTTGGCGAAGCGGAACATGGCAAAAATGGCTGCCCAGTGTCTGTGGAGGATAAAGAGGGTGGTTGGAGAGTTTCTCAAATCTACAGCGAGGAATCAACGACTCACTTTGCCTCCATGGCGCTGTCCTTTTCGACGGCGATGGCCGAAGGGCTCGCTGGCGGGCGCATGAGGACCGTATCGAGCTCCTTGGTCTTTGGGTTCTTGCGCTTAAGAGTGACGCTAGCGGTCCATTTGCCTGGGAGAGCGAGAAGAGAGTGAGCTGGACCGAGACTGAGAAAGGAGAAGTGAGGAGTGAGCTCACCTGAAGGCAGTCGCTTGGGATTGACGTCTGGTCGTTCCCATCCAGCCTTTTGACAGCGTTCTGTGAGTAAGCTGAGAGGTGTTTTGAACCCGATAGCTGTAGGATAAACTCGTCAGCTTGTTCGCTTGAAGGAGAGAGCGAGAGGGACTTACGAAAGAGCGGTGGAGGGGGAGCTACCTCGCCCGGAGCCAAAGGAGCAGGAGGAGGTTTGGAAGATCCAGCATTACCGCTCTTGACAATGTTCTGCTTGCGAGCGGGCGGTTTCTTGGTTGAACTCTTGGACGAGAAGGGGTTCTCCCCTAACCCATCATCTACCTTCGGCTTTGGTGCAGGAGGTTTAGGCGGTCTAGAGGGAGCCATTCCTACTCTCATACGCTTGATTCAACGAAGGAAGCAGAAGCAGACGAAGAGGGCAAAGATCAAGCCTTGACACTCGCTGAGCCCGACGTCGACGCACTTCTCTCCCTCTTGCCAACTCGTTCGCCTGCATCGTCTGGCCTCCCCTCGCTTCGTCGGTCGCTCGGCGCTGTAGGACAGCAGCCTCGTATCCTTTTGCTCGACTACTAGTCTTTGCTTCTGCACCCCATGTCAGCCCCTCCGCCAACATCAGGAGCACCCGCTCAGCAACCCCCGCCCGCTTCAGCACCTCCCGCCGCTTCCACTTCAACAGCAGCCAGTTCAGCTACAGCTCCCGCTACAGCAGCACCAGTAGTTACTCCTGCTGCTACCTTGGCTCCTACACCCGCTTCAGCAGCAGCCGTACCCCCGCGCGTGTCCCCCTTCGCCTCGCGCCAGGTCTCGCCCAATGCCCTCGCAACAGCTTCCCCTAGCGCTCAGGCTCAAGGAGCTGCTTCCGCTTTCCGCCCTCTCAACGTCCGAGATGCTCTTTCGTGAGTTACTTATCGTGCTGCAGCGGAGGAGGAAACAGCTCAGCTAACCTGCCCGCGTCAAACCAGCTACCTCGACCGCGTAAAGCAGCAGTTCTCGGCGGAGTACGAAGGTAGGTCGTCCGCTCATACTCTGCGCATGTACCAGTAGAGTAGCGCACAGCTCTCGGTGCAGCTGGGCAGGCCCTCGATGGACTGCTAGAGCTAACCGCCTTGCCTCCTCCCCGCCGCTCAGTCTACGACCAGTTCTTGACGTGAGTGCAGCTTCATTCTGCTCTAGCGCAGAGCTCAAATCTGACATTTTCACTCCAACAAACAGGATCATGAAGCAGTTCAAGACTCAGGCGTACGTCGGCGCCTCCCTTCCGCCGCCGCCTCACGAGCCTTTGCGTTCCGACGATCAGCCTTCCGAGACTAACCTCCTTTTCCCTGCTCGCCTACAGCATCGACACTCCAGGCGTCATCGACCGAGTCAGCACGCTGTTCCGTGGTCACCCTTCCCTCATCCAAGGCTTCAACACCTTCCTCCCTCCCGGCTATCGCATCGAATGCTTCGTTTCTACCGCCAACGAGCAAGGCGCGAGCAACACCATCACCGTCACTACGCCCATGGGCATCACCACGAGGACGCAGGATGTCACCGGCGTCGAGGCGAGGGAGTTTGTCAAGACTCACCCTGGCGCATCGGCGACGGCGGGCAAGCCAGCGAGCGGAGGAGCTGCTGGAGCGCGTACAGGAGCAGCTACACCCGCTAGTGGTTCGTCAGCTTCCACTCCTGCTGCAGGAGGTACTCCCTCGGCCTCCACCCCCAACGCTGCTTCGACTTCTCGTGCCGGCGCGACTCCCTCCTCCTCCGCACCTACGACTGGAGCTCGCAGCGCCATCTCCCCTCCCGCTCCTATCCCACCCTACGGAGGAGGAGCAGCGGCGGCCTCCAAGCCCACAGGCGCTACCGTTCCCTTCTGGCAATCCCCCTTCACCGCCAAACCCAACTCGGCGACCGGAGGCTTTGTCAACCGCACTTCTGCCTCGGCAGCTCCTTCTACCTCTACCGCCGCCGCTGCATCTACCGCCTCCTCCGCTACCGCTCGTGCCACTCCCGCTCGCCCCACCGCCGAGGAGGATGCCGCCAAGGCCAAATCGGCCGTCGAGGCCTCGGATGCAGCAGATGCCATCGTCTCCTCGGCACCCGCTGTCGCTCGTAGGGAGGCAGCTACAGCTTCTGCTACAGCAGCGGGCGAGCCAGCTGCTCCTGCTACCGCGGCGGGAGGTCAACCGGTCATGGAGTTCAATCACGCCATCAACTACGTTAACAAGATCAAGAACCGCTTCGTCA
Organism: Leucosporidium yakuticum; assembly: GCA_019775505.1. Classification (NCBI taxonomy): domain Eukaryota; kingdom Fungi; phylum Basidiomycota; class Microbotryomycetes; order Leucosporidiales; family Leucosporidiaceae; genus Leucosporidium; species Leucosporidium yakuticum. The sequence goes on from JACWFO010000116.1 coordinate 39,210, forward strand.
AGGATCCAGAGACGTACAAGACGTTCTTGGAGATTTTGCAGACGTATCAGAAGGAGACGAGGCCGATTCAAGAGGTTCGTCTTCGCCTTCTTTCTTTCTTCTTTCGAGCGCCGAGCTGACCTTCCCTAAACTCGAACAGGTCTACACTCAAGTAACGGCACTCTTCCACTCTGCTCCCGACCTCCTCGACGAGTTCAAGGCTTTCCTTCCCGATACTACCGATCCCAACGTCGTCGCGGCTCAGCAAGCTCAGGCGGCGGGAGCGCAGAAGAAGAAGGAAGCGGGCAAGGCTAACGGTTCGGCCAAGAAGCCCGCTGCGGGAGAGGAGAAGAAGAAGAGGGCTGCACCGGGGATGGGAGAGAGGGCTAAGGTATGTTCTCACTCGATGAGGCGAGCGCCGAGCGAAGGAGGATGCTGACTCCCCGCCTCGTTTGACAGGCCAAACGCGCCAAAACCCACCATGTCGACTCCCCTCCCGTCGCCCCTTCCACCTCGAAAGAGCGTGCCCCCGACCGCACCGAACGCGAGCGCGACCGTTCCGTCGCCGCTTCCATCGCCTCGGACGCTCCCATGCCCGCCGCTCCCTCTCCCTATCACATCCAACCGTACGGCGCCCCTCCTCCAGGCTTCCCCGGCGCCCCTCGAATGCAATCCGCCTACGACGCCTACCTCGCCAACCATCGATCACCTCAACTCGTCCAAGCCGAGGAGTTTGGTTTCTTTGACCGAGTCAAAAAGTATTTGGACGACCGAACGACTTACACCGAATTCCTCAAGTTGCTCAACCTGTTTACGCAAGAGATTATCGATGTGGCGACTTTGTTGGAGAAGAGTTTGCTGTTCTTTGGACATAATGAGGAATTGGTCGCTCAGTTCAAGGAGTTGGTGGGGTGGGATCCGGTCAAGGATGGAAGGGTTCCAGGGGAGGATTGGATCATTGATAATGAGTCGGTGTTTGAGAGGCCCGGGGTTAGGTTGGATTTGATGAAGAGTTATGGACCGAGTTATAGGAAGCTGCCGGATTCGGTGAGCTCTTTTGCCGTTCTTCTCTCGTTTGACCTTTTGCTAACCACGTCCCCTTGCCTCAATCAACCAACAATAGGAGATCGACCTCGCCTGCTCGGGTCGCGAACCCCTCGACTGGTCAGTCCTCAACGACGAATGGGTCGCCTTCGCCACCTGGGCTTCCGAAGGATCCTCGGCGCACCGCAAGAACCCCTACGAAGAAGCTCTCTACAACTCGGAGCAAGAGCGCCACTGGTACTCCTTCCACATCGAATCCAACCTCCGCACCATTGCCTACCTCGAACCCATCGCCGCTCGTATCGCGCTCATGACCCCCGAGGAACGAGTCGCTTTCAAGATGCATGATGGGTTTGGTGGAACAGCACCGAGCGTTTATGAGAGGATTATCAGGAAGGTGTATGGCAAGGATCATGGATGGGAGATCTTGACGGCATTGTTCGATAACCCGAGCGTGGCGGTGCCGATTGTGCTGTCGAGGTTGAAGCAGAAGGATGAGGAGTGGAAGAGGGCTGAGAGGGAGTGGAACAAGGTTTGGCGGGAGGTGGTGAGTCGATCCTTCGTCTTGCTCGTTCGCCGCGCCGAAGCTGACCTTCGCCCTTCGCCCGCTCACAGGACAACAAGAACTTCTACCGCGCTCTCGACCACCAAGGTATTCCCTTCAAAGCCATCGACAAGAAGGCCACCACCACCTCCAAAGCTCTCACCACCGAGATCGAATCCCTCCGCCGCGACAAGCAGCAAAAGCGGTTCGACCTCCCTCCCTCCTCTCCTCCTCTTCGCCCTCTCCACCAATTCGAACTCGGCATGCCCGACCGCGACGTTCTATTCGACGTTCTCAAGCTCACCTTCTCCTTCCTCGACCGAGATCAATCGGGCTTCTCGGCTCCCGAAAGAGCGAGGGTCGAGGCCTTCCTTCGCCTCTTCGTACCCCTTCTCTTTGGCGTCCCTCACTCGGAGATGGAGGCCAATCTCGCTCATACCGACGAGTCCCAGGAGGGCGACGACGATGATGCGGAATCAGAGGCCGACACCAACGCTGGAAGCGACGCCGAGACGTCGACTCCCAATGGCGATTCGACCGAGAGTGCTTCCACGTCAGCCTCTCCTGCCAGCGCGGGCAAGAAGAACGGTAGCGGCGGCGTCAACAAGAAGGGAGGAGCGGCGGATCTGAGGAAGCGATTGCTCAAGCACGCGGCGACGACTGCTGGCAAGGGAGCGCCACCAAAATCGACGTCGAGGGCCAACTCGCCAGAGGAGGGCATCGTCACTCCCGGTGGAGGCATCCTCGGCGAGCAGACGTGGATCCAGTTGAGCGAGTCGGGCGAGGAGGAGCCAGCCATGGACAAGCCGCTGCCGTCGAGGAGGTTCAACTTCTTCGCCAACGCGACTTACTACTGCCTCGTTCGGTTGATCCACGTGAGTTCTCCTTGATCACGACGCTCTCGATTTGTACTGACCCCTCCTGTTCGCTCGGACAGACTCTCTACCACCGTCTCGCGACCTTCAAGGAGCTCACTGCCCAACTCGCGGCCGAGCACGAGCACCGCCGTCTCAACCCTCTAGCCGTCGAACTCGGTCTCGCCGTTCCCGTTCCCGTCGTGGATGAGGGAGACAACCCCGCCGAGCGCTACTACGAGCATGCCCTCGACCTCGCCGAGAAGCTCTTCGATGGCGATATCGATCAGCAGACGTATGAGGAGCAGTTGAGGTATATGGGAGGAGTCAAGGCTTACCCGCTTTACACGGTCGACAAACTCATTTCCACCGTCATCAAGCACGTAAGTCGTTTCCCCGTTCTCGCATGCTCGTCGAAGTCGATGCCGACTCCTCGCTCCTTCTCAGATCCACACCGTCAACAGCGACTCGAGGTGTCAAGACCTCGTTACGCTTCTCGAGAAGGATCGCGCAAGGGACTTCATCACCACTCGTCAGCAGATTGCTTACCGCATGGAGGCTGAGGCTGCCATTGGCGCCGAAGATCCCCTCTACCGCATCGAATGGGTGCGTTCGAGCTGTTTCGCTCTTCGTCGAAGTCATTTACTGATGCTCCCTCATCCTCACCACAGATCCCCGAGTCGATGGCCCTCACGATCCAACTGCTCGGCAAGGAGGATCTCACGCTCGATGACGCTTACGGCTCCGAGGAGAAGATGCACGCTTCCTGGGTCGCTTCATACGCACTCACCTCGTCGACCGAGGGTGTAGGAGCGCAGGTCAAGGCGCCATTGCTCAAGAGGTGAGCTCTTCGGCCGTTTTCTCTTCGAGCCGAGACGATGCTAACTTCTTTCGCTCACGATGCACAGGAATCGCATGCTCTCTGAGGCAGAGGATCCTCAAGAGTTTGATATCGTACCGGGACTTGAGGCCAAGGTCGCAGCGGATGGCTACCAGCTTCACTTTGTCGCCAACACCGAGTGCGTCGAGTCTCCGCCGATGCAATTGCCTTCGATCCGAACCAATCCGGCTAACTTCCTCCATCAACAGGGATTACCTTCATCGTCGCCGACCAGCTCCCGAACCCGAAAGCCCTGGCGCTGTTCCCGTAGCTGAGAGGAGGAAGGAGCGCTTCGCCAAGTGGCTCGAGGAGGCCAGCTCGGGAACGTCGAGTCGGGCAGGAGGGGGCGACGAGGATGTGACTATGGAGAGCGTGTAGATGTTTTAGGATTACTCTCTTTTCTCTTGTCTGTATGCCAATGGGACTGCTGTCGCTTCGTTACTCTCGGTGCAGCGCAGGCGAGAAGGACGGTCAAGGCTCGAGGAGAGGGGGCTCGGCGATCCCACTTGTCTCTCGCAAGTGTTCGGGAGCGAGGGCTTTGCTGTACGAGGCTTTCGGAGCCTGTTCCTCGTCGTGCAATGCCACACGCGACCCTCTGGTAGTGCGGAGAGTCTTGCCAGATGAAGCAGGGGAGGGAGCCATCTCGACGAGTCTCGCCCTTCTTCGTCGACCAACCTCGACCCTCCCGCACTTCTTCGCTCGTCCACGCGTGGCTTTGGAAGGCCTTGTGTGGCTTTTTACTTGCTCCTACACCTCGTTCTTGCACTCCGTTCGACTCGCCCTTAGTGGCCTACAACTTCGCCCCCGCCAGGAGATGGACGATCCAGCAACCCCGACCGCCGATGGTCCCGCTCCAGCTCCTCCCCTCACTGCGCCTTCAACACTCTCACAACAGTTTACTGCCGACGCATTGGCCGAATGGGCAGTCTTTCTAGCCAAGTACCAAGCAGGTGCTTTCCCTCGAGACGCCCCTCCTCCCATCCCGGCAGCCATCTCGCTCTTGCTCGCTTCTCCCTCCGCCGCCAGCGACAACAACGGAGTCGCAGCTCCCTCTTGGCTCAATAACCGCTGGGCTCGACCAGAAACTCCAGAAGAGTGTAAGTTCTCCGTTCGAGGGGTGTTCTGCCTGCTTGCGCCCGCAGAGCTCGGCGCTGACTTCGCCTTGCCACCCCCCTCCCCTCCGATGCATCGCCTGTCCCTCGCCTTGACAGTGCTCGAGTTCTTTCGCATCCATCGCTACCTGCCATCGCCGGTATCAGAGGATGAAGCGAAACGTCGAGCAATCATTCGTCGCTACGGATTGGACGGTGAGTCGATGTAGCCTCATCGCCGAAGCGCTCGCAGGCCGAAACCTGCCCCTTCGCACAGACACGAACCGCCTCGCTAGTATCGATTCGATCGCAGACCTCGGTCGACTCTACTACAAGAATGTCACGGTGATTGTTACGGCTGTTCTCGAGGACACGGTGTTACTTTTGGGCCAGGCTGCTGTGGAAGACGACAAGATGGACTGGGGAGGCGCTCTCCGAGATCTTGACCAGTCTTTGAGGTATGTCTGAGTGTCAGCTAGAGGGGGAGCTAGAGCTAATCTTCTGCTCTATAGTCTCTGTCGCCATGGCATGCTCGGAAAGCGCGAGGACACCTTCCTCATCCTCGACTCGGCGACCGATTGGCGAGTTGCCGACAAGTGAGTCTCTCGTCGCGAGGCTACTTTGACGGCGCAAACCTGACCTTCCCTCGCTCTAGCCCCGTCTTCTCTCAACGCGGTGGACCTCTCTCCTTCTACGCCTCTTCCCGAGTCCTTCTTCCCCTCTCCGACGCGCCCTCCGCCGATGGCGCACCCGCACCGACACTCGCAGTCGGCAACTTCTGCCTCTTGGGCAGAGATCCTCGAGCACCAGGATCTTTCACCGAGGGGGATCACTCGGTTCTCCGGAACCTTGCCTCGCGTGTTAGTAGGGAGCTTCAGCTCGGCTACGAGGAGCGTCGGCGTTTGAGGGCGCAGGAGCAGGCTCTCTTCGTCTCGCAGCTGCTGCAGGAAGGGCAGAGCTCCCAGGTCGACATCTCTCGACGGACTATGAAGGAGAGCCCCGGGATGAGCGCCGTCAACCGCGACCAGCTATCGCTCGGCATGTCTCTCCTCTCCACCAACGCCGCCGACGCCCTCATCAGTGCCATCGACAAGATGTGCAGACTCTCCACCGCCACCTCAGCTACGGTCCTCGACATGCGCTCTTTCGTCAAGTCGTCAAACGAATCGTCGACCATGGCAGACCCTCGCCGACCGGCGCTTCGGCGGACCTACTCGGCCACGATGTCGACTCAACGTGCTCAGGGAACGATCCAGGGAGCAGACGGAACCTCTTTCTCGGTGCAGCGACTTGGGCCCATCAGTGTGCTGGGATCGTCGGGCGCTGAGTCTGGTCTCGGCGAGCGATTGAACGGCCACGAGTCGCTACTTTCGGTTGAGCGCGCCCTCCAGCAATGGCGCTTGGTGAGCAACGTCTTTCCGGCTGTTTTTGAGGATGAGAGCTGACCTCTTCTACCTCGCAGGATCACAAGCGCGACTACCTCCTCGGCGACGCCCTCGCGGCGCCTCTCTCCTCGACCACCGCTTCCTCAACTTCGACAAGCTCCAACCGTCTCGCCATTCCCATCCTCGACCACGCAGATCAACTCGCCCTCCTCATCCTCATCTCCTGCGACGAAGGGGTTCTCCTTGAGCCCTCCGACAAGTCCTTCCTCGAGAACGTCGGTCACATCCTCCTCTCGCGCCTAGCAAAGGAGCAGGCCATCCAAGCCGACCACGCCAAGCTCGCCTTCGTCTCTCAAATTAGCCACGAGCTTCGCACTCCCCTTCACGGTCTCGCCGGCCAGCTCGAGCTCATTCGCGCCGCCTGCACGGCTTCACCACAAGCGCCCGTCGACGCTCAGACCTTCGCCGTCGCCGACGTCTGCCTCGAATCCCTTCGTGAGATCCTGGACGACACCCTCTCCTTCGCCAAGCTCAGTCAGGTAGGCGCCGCTTCCTCAAGACCGACGCTCGAGCCAGCCGAGGCGAGCGAGTTGGTCGACCTCTCGGCGCTGTTGCGCGATACGACCAAGTCGGCATGGGCGAGGAAGATGAGGAGAGAGTCGGCCGAGGGAGAGGGAGACTGGTCGCAGGGAGCGGAAGACGTGGAGGTGGTGCTCGATTTCGCTGGTCGTGAAGAGGGATGGCAAGCGAGCGTCGGTGTTGCTGATTGGAGGAGGTGAGCTTCCCCTGCGCTTCTTGACCTTTCGATTCAGCTGCTGATGTCCTTTGCGTGCGCAGAACCCTCGCCAACATCCTCTCGAATGCCTTCACCTTTACGCCGGCGGGAGGCAAGGTCACCGTCAAGCTCCTCGAATCGGAGACCGCAGACGGTCAATCAGCTGTAGCAGTGCAGATTGAGGATACCGGTATCGGCATGAGCGACGAGTTCCTCGCCTCCGGACAGCTCTTCCAACCCTTCCGTCAAGGGTGAGTTCCGGCGCTCGAAGTTGACGCTGCGATTAAAGCTGACCCGAGTTCCTCAACAGCAACTCGTTCAATCCTGGATCTGGACTCGGCATGGCCATCGTTAACGAGCTAGTGATGCGCATGCACGGCCGTGTCAATGTGCACTCGGTGCTCGGTCAAGGTTCGTTCTCTCGCTCGCTCGCTCTTCATGACCCTTTCTGACCCTTTCCTCGATCATATAGGAACTCGTGTCGAAGTCATCCTCCCCGTCACCTTCGTACCCTCCTCACCAGCCGCCCCCGTCATCCAAACCCTCGCCGACGAGCTCGGCGATCTCACCAAGTGTCTCGGCTCCCCTCAACCCTCCCACCACTATGCCTCGCGCTCCAACTCTTTCTCGGTACCATCATCAGTCGGCTCGATGACACTGACCGCCGATGGCTGCGACTCAGCGAGCGACGAGTCGTCCATCCAGACTCCTCCTTCCGCCTCCCCCATCATCCCGCCGACCAAGCTCGGTTTTGAGCCTTGCGACGCTCACGGAAGGCGCAAGTTTACCATCTTCGCTGCTGAGGATAACCTCATCGCGAGAAGGCTCTTGACCGCCTTGTTCACCGAGCAAAAGGTGAGCTTTCTCTTCGCTCTCCCCTCTCCCGAGTCGCGCTGACTCCCTGTCTCTCGCAGGGCTTTAACTTCTTCGCCGTCGAGGACGGACAACGCGCAGTGGATGTCTTCAAGTCTGGTCAATTCCGTCCCGATGTCACCCTCAGTGCGTTCCCTTCGCCTTCCGCTTGCCGCCCCGACCGAAGCTGACTTCGCCCGTCTCCCTCTCGCTTCTCCCTTACAGTGGACGTTCAGATGCCTCGCAAGGTGAGCTTCAGACTCCTTCTGATCCCCCTGAGATCCAAGGCTGACTCGTGATCTCCCTGCAGGACGGTATCGCCGCATCGTACGAGATGCGCGAGCACGAACTCGAGATGGGTTGGAACCGCCATCGCATCGTGCGTCAACCTCACCATTCTTCGTCTCGAAGCTTTGCTAACCGGTTCCGCCTCACAGATCGCTCTCACGGGCTTGTCGAACCCCGAAGACATGGCCAAGGGACTCGACAACGGCGGACCGAGTGAGTGCTCCCTCTCGGCTCGTTTCGTCTTCACCGCTGACCTCTCTCCTCTCGCAGTCGACGATTGGGTCTGCAAGGGCGGTACGGCGCTCAAGCATATCAGTGAGGAGATTGAGGAGATGAGGCGCAGGTTGGAGCGCGAGGGCACGGTCGGTCGCTGAGGGGGCGAAGGAGGGTCTCTTTTTTGGGTACAAGGGTCGTTCTCGAGGGTCATATGGGGTCATTAGCAGCATCTTTACACATCAGGTATATACATGGGCATTCGGTGATATATAGCGATTGAGGTTTAGCTTCCTTGCTCTCGATACATCTTCGCCGAGAAAGCTCGCCTCCGCCTTTCCCTGCTCGCAAACTCTCGTAGGATCGTTGGAGGGCAGTAACGAGTTGTGACAGAATCCGAGAAAGTTTTGCACAGATCTGGGCGCGTAAACAAGCTACCAGAGAATATGATTCGCAGCCTCCACGCCTCCCTCTTGCACGGTTCTGCTCCTCCTCTCCTCTCCTCTCCTCTCCCTTTCTAATCGCTCTCCACTCTTGATGACGGGACGAGATGTAATTAATCCTTCTTGGCGGGGGCGGCGGCTCCGGTGGTGGGGAGTCCCATGGCGACCTATGGGAAGTAAGGAAGAAAATCAGCGAAAGCTCGGCGGAGGGTCAACGGCGAGAAGGCACGAACCTTGAAAGAGTCGTAGATGAGCCACTGGAGGGCGGTGAGGGTACCGATCATGACAATACGGGTTCCGAGTCCTCCCCAGAGTCCGGCGAATCCAATCTGGCCGTAGATGGAGCCGACAGTGGGCTTGGCCTCGCCGGCCTTGATGGGGGCGTTGAGCTTGGAAACCATGGTGTCGGCAGGGTGCGAGACGACGGCGCAGAAGACACCAGCAATGTAACTAGAGAGAGGAGGGCGAGCAAAGTTAGCTCGTCGAAGCGGGAAGCTAAGAGGAACGAACGGCGACTCACCCAGCGGCGGCGGAGACACCGAGCTGCTCGAGCTTGTTGCACTCGGAGCGGGGCTTGGGGATCATGGAGTAGATCTGAGCGACGGTAGCCTCGAACGACCAGAACTTCATCATGGTGTAAGGGATCTGACGGGACCAGAGGGAGGGGAGCGACTTGAAGAGAGCTCCGGCTCCCTCAGCGGCGACGACCTTCTTGAGTCCATCGGCGGCACCGGTGGCGAAGGGGGGGAAAGTGGTCTGCATGCGGACCTTGACGGTCTCCATGGGGACGAGGGCGACATCGGCGATGAACTCGGCGGAGGCGGATCCAGCGAGGAAGATGGCATCCTTGTACTTGACGGCGTTCTCGGGTCCGGCGAGGTCGGCGTAGAACTTCTTGAAGTCTGTTGTCGTGGTGAATGATCAGTAACCTGTGCGATAGCGAGCGAGCAGGTCGAACGGCAGCGCTGGGGCTTCGTCGACGCTGTTCTCGCTCTGAGGTGTTCCGAATAGCTTACACTCGTAGAAACCGTACCTGTTGAGGTAAGGGAAGTCAGCGAGGGTTCGGAGGAGGATGCACAATAGCAAGAAGGCCCTACTTGGCGGCTCCCTGCATCGAGTATCCGATGAGGGTAGGTCCAACTCCGGTGCTGCAGGTGAGCAAAAGTCAACTCTGGATCCTACCGACGTCCATCTGCAGCTACAGCTACAGAATCGGACCTATGTAGCGAGTCTAAACGTACTAGAGACCGCGGACACCTCCCTCGGTCTTCATGATCTTGGACCATCCGTCCATGTTACCCTTGTAGAGGTCCTTGTTGACCCTGTTGTAGAGCAAACAGTGTGAGCTACCATTCCCGAGCCAAGGAGCACCGAAAAGACCTACTGCTTGCGGCACTTGACGAGATCGAGGGGGGTGACGAGAGCGTGGGTGGATCCGCAAGCAAGGATACCTCCGAGGGCGCAGGTGTAGTAGTACTCAGGGGAGTAGAGGGCGATCGACTTGCCCTGGACCTTGGCGGCAGCCTGCTGTCCACCTGCAGAGACGAAGGAGATAGCGGAAGAGACGATCGAAGCATGCGGTCAGCGATTCCGTCTCGCTCGCCTTGCAAGCTACAGAAAGTGCGTACCGGTGGCGACAGCGGTCTTGGCAGCCTCAAGCTTGTTCTCGGCCGACTGTGGTGCAGGAAAGCCCACGGATCAGCCTTTGTTTAACGAGGGCGCGAAATCGGGTTCAGTCGGGGCCACTCACAGACTCAATCTTGGCCGCCTTAGCCTTAGCATCTGTAGGGGAGCAGATGCGAAGTAATGCTGTAGTTAGTACGCTGCAATTGCGCGCGCTAGCCCTCGTTCGGGAGCCTTGACTGGCTCAGGACGAGGGTCGTCGGGAGGAGGAGGAAAAAGGCGTGTCGTTGAGCTCACCGTCGAGGACCGAAGCGCTAACTCCACCAAGGGAGAAGTTGGGGACGACGGAGGGCATCGAAGCCGAGCCAAGGTTGAACATGGAGGTGAAGGCAGACATGACGACGGAAGGGTGAGGAGAAGGGGGGAGGGAAAGCCTTGAGCTTGAGAGCGACTCTTACTCGGTCAAGCTTGGGTGACGGCAACGCGCAACAACTCGGCTGCATCTCACCCGGAACAAGCCGACCATTCCTAGTACAGTACATCAGTAGTACAGACTTTGATCTACGCCGCCCGCTCAGCTTTGGAGCTCCCTCGGCGCTCCCGACACTGCCCCTGCTCTGCGCCTCCTTCTCGCACGTTGAGGCGAACAAGTGGGAGCCGTACAGGCTCATGCCGGGACTTCAAGAGCACAGCAGCAGAGTTTGAATGGCGATACTTGGCTGGCCGTTATCCAACATCCTCTCGATGGCTCCTCGAGAAGCGCGAGCCAGCACCTCCACTCAGCTTGCCGCGAAGGGCGATCTGGCAGTAGGGAGACGTGTTAGGTGGAATGCAACAACGCCGTAGGCTTGTGCAAACCTTTCGCGTGAGCTCCGAGTTCTCTACCTGCCCCGTATCAGCCCCGATACAGCTTGATCTCTCCGAGCACCTGCGCCGAGCAGCTCGAACTATGCTTGCTACCGCCTGAGGGCCGACAAAGGGTGGAGGGAGCAGGAGCACAAGCCAGAACTGCTCATCAGAGAGGCAGAGCCTTCCCGAGGGCTTGAGAGGCGTACAGGCCGAGAAACGGCTTCGGCGATGGAGGCGGCGGGATTTGCTTGGTCTGTGAGGCGCGCTCTAGTCTGAGAGAGGCCATTAGCAGCTCAGACGCTCACGCCATAGTTTCCGTCTTCTGTGGCTGAGGAAGCGAGCGAGAGCGGACCTTCGCAAGCGAAAAGCGAGCTCGACGAGGCGGTGAGGTCGAAGCTCGGCGAGAGGCGCTCGACCTCTTTGCTTCCTCCCACCACCTTCCCCTTCTCGCGAACAGCAAAGTGAGTTCTGCAGTCGAGCACAAAAAGTTTGGCTAACCTTCTACACCCCTACAGCACACCATGACCCTCTTCTACCCCTTCGACACTACTCAACTTCGTCTCGGCGACTGGGGCGACGAGGACTTCTGGGCTCTCTCGCCTTTCACCGGTGGAGGACAGCGTGGTCGCAGTGCTAGGCCCGCTCAGCAACGTCAGGCCACCGCTCTCATCAAGCCCAAGATGGACTGGTGAGTCTTGGCATCGTCGCCGAGCGTGAGACGAGGAAGAGCGAGGGAGGGCGCTCAACGGAGCAAGAAGGCTGACTCGGTCTCGCCGGATGCACCTCACCAGGATCGAACACGAGGACAAGAACATTGTCACCTTCGAGCTCGCCGGTCTCACCAAGCAGGACGTCGATCTTTCGCTTCACGAGTGAGCTTGCCTCTCCTGGCCGAGCTTGCCTCTCCTCGCCGAGCTCGCCCCGTCGCCGCCTCGCCTGCTAACCTCCTCCCTCTGCGCCAACACCAGGAACCTTCTCACCATCTCTGGTAGTCTCACCACCGAGAAGACGACTCAAGAGGACGCTTCTCACCTCGTCTGCGAGCGTCGCTACGGAGCGTTCTCTCGCGCCATCACCGTCCCCGCCGGTTTGAAGGAGCACGAGATCAAAGCGAGCATGGAGAATGGAGTGCTTAAGATCGAGTTCCCTAAGGAGGCCAAGGAGAGTGAGACGAAGAAGATTACCATCGCTTGAAGGCGCAGGAGGGGTGGGCGCCGAGATGGAGCGCCGGGGCGAGGAGGATAGCTTTGCTCGATAGCTTGCTTGTCGTTTTGAAACGAGCAGACTCGGATACAGATCTTCGTGTCCCCGTAGTCTGGAGAACGTCTCGATCTGCAGTCCTTTCCAGCCCGGTTCGCCATCACGAAGGAGCGGGGAGAGCTCGGCGATGATGAGGGAGATCAGCTTGCTCTGAGCGCGCCTGGGTGTATCGGCGCGGCTGCTGCACAGAAGGAATGGAGAGAAAAACCTTGTTTCTTCCTTGGAGCGTCCTCTCAGCCGTCGAAGAGACGTTGCAGCTGCCTTTGCAAGCTCTCGGCGAAGCAGCCCGAACGCCAAAGGGTCCGAAAGGGTCGCGAAAGCAAAGGATCCGTCTTCCAAATCGGGCTACGGCAAAGCTATCTGTAAAATACCGCCTGCTACCCATCTCAATCACCTCTCCTAGTTCCGCTACCGCTCGCCACGGGCTGCTCCTCGTCAGATCGCGAAGCTCCAGCGCTCGCCGA
>JACWFO010000117.1:0-29688 GCA_019775505.1 Leucosporidium yakuticum
CAATCCTACATCTACCTCCAATCTCCATCCCTGCTTCTCGCTTCGCTCCTCCCTACACCACCACCGACTCCCAAACCCTCCCAGCCCTCGCTCTCGGCGCTGCTCAACCCCACTCCCCTCTCCCTCTCTACCTCCCTCGCGGCGCTACCAGGTCAAACGCTGCTGGAAAGGATATCGATGGTGCATGGATTGTGGCAGACGGCGGTGGCGTTGGGTGTGAGCGACGAGAAGCTGTGGGCGACGATGAGGAGCGCTTGGGGAATCCTCGCCGGCGCCTTGTGCGTGAAGGAGAGGAGGAGGAAGGAGGAGATGAGCGAGAGGGTGGATGTCGAATGATATTAAACAGGATGTGAGGCGCTGCTGTAGATACAAGCTGTCAAAATGTCGTCTTACTAGTGAACCGAAGTGAGAGCGTGCTCGGCGTGGATCGCGAAACGTCACTGAATGGGAGAGCGAGCTCTTGAAATGTTGCGTGAAAAACGTGACACCCTTGTTATCACTGTAAGCTACTCCAGCGCGAAGCTTCAAGAGATTTGCTCCCTCTCGAGGCTTGCTAGCGAACGTTCCGGCTCTTGGACGAAGACCGGCAAAGGAGAGCGAGCGAAACAGTTCCGCATTACATCGGCGGTGTCCTCTTTCAACTGAAACTTCATCGAGAGCAGCTTCCTACCCCTACCAGTCGGCTTCGGCGTGCACTCGTAGCATCCAGCGAGGCTCGTCTTTTCGAAACGCTCCGTCCTGAGACTCGCTGGCAGACTGGGTCGCACCGGAAGGGTCGAGGGGAAGAAGAGTGTTCGTCGTGATGGTACTGGAAGTCGGATCCTCCGGCTCGAGCTGGTAGGTGGAGATGAGGCGACGGAAGCGGAGCTCCGCGTTAGAAGGGAGGGCGATGGCGGTAGGGGAAAGCTCGAGGACGGCGCTTTCGTGACGCTCGTGCTGGTCGCCACGGAGATTCACATCTACGGCGGGGTTGTGGCTCTCCGAAGATGACTGAAGCGGAAGAGCGAGTCCTGAGAGCTCGTCGAAGCGTGGCGACTGCTCGGCGTTGGTGCAGAGCGTCGACTTGGACGCTACGCGGAGGCCGAATCCTGCGAGGAGAGCGGCCATGCGCTTTCATTCAAGAGTCAGCGCCCCGTTTGGCCTCCGACACGAAGGGGAAAACTGACCTCTACAGCTGCCCTCCGCCTCTGCCATGCGAAGTCGCCGTGCCAGCGCCAGATCCATGTCGTGCACTCATGGCACCTCGGATCCCTCCAGTCAGTCCAAGCTTCCGCTTTCCTTTTTTTACCATTTATGCCGAAGAAGGGGTCCTTGTCGAGCGCCGTCTCCCAATTCTTGCCGAGCGCGAACTTGCAACTCGGGCAGCGGTAGAGTTCGAATGCCTCTTCCTCCTCTTGGTGAATAGCCTCGTCGATAGTCTCTTGCTTGATGAGCTCCCATACCTCTTCGGGTAAGTCCCTAGCCGTCGTCTGCAAGTCCTGCTCCTCGACGACGAGCTTTCCCGAGCGACGGCGAGCGATGAGGAGGTCGAGGGCGAGGAGGGGAGGTTGGATCTTCTCGTGAGCGTGTGCAGCAAACGCTAGCGACCACGTTTTGACCCAGAGACCGTAGAAGAGGATGACGGAGCTCCTGCACATCTTTGAGTAGGCGACGAGGGAGAGGGCGGACTCGGGCTGGGCGAGCTGTAGCGAACGAGCGAGGTTGAATCCTCAGGCTGTCGAGTAGTAGCAGTCGCGCTATTTTGGCTTTCTCTGCAGCTGAGTCGAGTCGAAGCGAGAGCGAGTTCGAAACGAGCAAGATGAGGCAGAAAGAAGAGAAGCGAGTCGATCTCGTCGTCTCTAATCTTTCCCTTCGACCATTCACTCGCTTTTCGCTTCGACTTGGAAGAAGCGTCGTCGGACACTTTAATCGGGTACAGAGCTTATCGACGACCTACAGCACCCTCTGCTACCTCGCTACAGCCCTCTCTCGCCGCAGCTTCACACGCCCTCCCGCCGCTCGCTCAGTCTCCCTGAATGTGCACCAGTACAGCGACCCTCCTCTACGGCCTGTGGGTCACTACAGCTTCCCTCGCCTTCGCTGCTACAGCCCACCACCGCACTCGCGCCCCCTTCCTCGCCATCGACCTCATCCTCCTCCGTCGTCGCTCGGGTCAGCTCAAACTGCTGCGAGAAGGGGCCAGCGCGCTTGTTATGATCCCCCCTGAGGTGTGGGAGCAGGTTAAGAAACAGCTCGTTCTCATCGAAGTACGACTCGCGGAGCTCAACGAGATTGCAGAGTTTCGCTGCCGTCAGTGCTCGCTCGACGACGTCGTGAGCAGCGCGCTCGAGCTCGTCCAGCTGGGAGGCCGAGGGGGCAGCTTCACGGTCAAGTACGAATGGGATGCGTGGGGACCTCCTCCCAGCGGCTGCAATGGATGCTGGGAACGCGTTCACTCGGATGTGCTAGTCTTGCTCACGCCGGACATGCGCAAGGTGAGCGCCGAAGCGGTCGAGTCGGCGGTTCAAACTGACGGATCGACGCCTAACAGAACATCAAAACCCTTCTCGAACCCTACGGACTCTGCATGCCCGTCAACCGCGATTGGAAGAGCGACCCCAGCGTCGAATTCGGAGTCGACTTTGATTCCCTGTCTCCCATTTCCCTCCCTCTCCGCGGTCCCGACCCTTCAAAATACCCTCAAGTCGAAGCCGAACAGGATCACGACTACGAGTATTCCTCCTCCCACGCCGTCGCCAACATTTCGCCCGCCATCTTTCACCTCCCCTCCGATATTTACCTCCGCTTCGCTTCTCTCGTCAAATGGTACGGACTCGAAGTCATCGACCGCGCTACAGCCGAGATCCTTCCTTCTCATCTTTCTGTTCCCCCGGCCGAGGCTCAGGGCGACAGGCCGACGACGAGCAAAGGCGATGGAGCTGCTTCGGCGAACGGAAAGGAGAAGGAGAGGAAGGCTATTAAGGAGCTCAAGTTTGGTCCAGTTGAGCCGCGCTGGATGATCTGGAGTATCGGGGATCCTTGCACCTAACTTGGGGGCAGAGGTGTAGCTTGAGCTTGTACGAATCGAAAGGCTTCTCGCTCAGTGCTCGATTCGGCGAAGAGAAAGCGAGTCTCACTTCGCGAGGAGCAGCTTTGGCGACAGCGCGAGCCACTCATGTACTTCAACACCTCTACTGAACATCTCGAACCAGCTGTGGCCCTCTATCGCTCGCATCTTTGACAGCTCAAAGTGTTTCCTGACCTCTCGTTGGAAAGTCGAGCACTTCTGCGACCCGAGACACGCTCAACCTTCCTCAACAGGCAGGTTTGAAGGCGGTTGGGTCGCATTCGAGCAGCGGGCGAGTCAGAGGCTGCTCACTGTTCCATCGCCGAAGCTCGTCGCTCACTGCTTTTACGGCTCGCTAGTTCTCCACCAGAGGATGAAGAGCTTCCAGCAATCCTCACTGAGCAAGCAACACCCTCGAGCCGAGAGAGCTGCTCTCAGACTCCCGCAACCCCTCGCCTCGGCGTTCGCTCACCCCCTTCTTCGACCGCCAACGCTCCATTCATTTCACATCAACACCCCCGTCGCCGTCTGCAACAACAGAGGCGTCACCACGACACAACAAAACGGCAAGCTCCAACTACCAAAGACGACCCAATCTACGATCCTCTCCCTCGCCCAACTTTCCGCCGCTTCCTTCCCTCCTGCCGCTCTCCATACCGCCCAGATGACCGGTGGTTGGAAGAGCACCAACCCCAGCTGCTGGAGCTTCCCCGCCCGCGGCCTCTTTCCCGAGATTGGGCGAGCGAGCAGCAGCGGCAGAGGAAGAAGGAGCGCCAGCAGGACCGAGGCGCCGAAATTTAGTGTCGCTACGATGGCGATGGAGAGACCGCCGAGGAGGAGGGTGACGATTTGGAGGATGGAGGAAGTGGGCGCTGTGGTGGTGGGGGTTTTGGGAGAGCGAAGGAGGGTGGAGAGGACGAGGGGGGTGAAGAGGAGGAGGAGGATTAGAGTGGCGGGGAGTTGGGGCTTTGCGCGTTTGACAGGTGAGGGAAAGAGAAGGATGAGCTCTCGTCTATCTGCAGTCGAAGCAACACCAAACAAACTCACCCAAATCCCCCCCATCGGATCGACCCACCTCGCGGCGGCCAACAACCCCGCCCCCACCGCCTGTGTCGCAATCACCACGGCCAACGCCCTCCCAACGGGTCTCCTCCTGACCACTCCCTCCTTCCCACCTTTAGCAGCCTCACCCCAAAGTCTCAACCCCGTAATCGTCATTCCCGCCGAAACAAGGACCGGAGCAGCGAGGTAATTGCCCACGGTGACGAAGGTATCGACCGAGGTCATTATGTATAGGAAGAAAGATTGATGGAACCTTTCGAGGAGGTTGTTGAGGGATCGGAAGGTTGATTCAGCGGCTCTGCGCGGTGAAGGTTCACTCGAAGTCAGCTCGGTCGACGGCGAGGAGAGAGAGAGAGAGAGAGGGAGGGAGGAGGAGCTCACCGTCCTAAAGCGTGGAAACCATGCGGCCCCTCGGCCGGTACCGCAAAAAACGTAACCGCATCAATCCTATACCTCCCAAATGTCCCCTCCGGTCCACTCGGCCTCCCCAGTGCGCCCATAATCAACTGTATCGCCATATTACTCGCGGCCTGTTGGTACAGCCTTACTGATTCTGTGTCGAGCCATGCGTTGAGTGGTGCGGGGAGACGGGAGAGAATGGACGGAGAGGCGGGGGAGGAGGCGAGAGAGATGGACGAGTGTAGGATGGGGGGGAGGCCGCTGTGTCGGAGGATGTGGGAGGCCGAGTTGAGAAAGTCGAGGTTTGGGAGATGGCCATTTACTCCTTCTGTTGTTGTGGCGAAAGGTGGCGGGGGTTAGCGCACTGATTCGGCGCGCGAGGGGGAGGAAGGCGAGGCAACGAACCGAAGAACATCCCAACGTGCGAGAACGAGTGATGAGGGTAATCAAGGTTGAGTGCGGCCCAAATAGGACCGGTCGTTAGGCTCAACTCATCGGCAACGAGGTCTGCAAAACTCTCTCGTCAGCTCTCTTCAACGCGCTCGCTCGCCAAGTCGAGTTGGCACTCACTCGACTGCCCGGTACCATGGTACGCGTCCAACCATGCTTGCGCTCCTTCTGCGTATCCATCAGAGATGAGGAAGATGATGTCCTTGCTCCAGAAGCTCGATTCTGCGACGCCACGGCGGGAGGGTCAGTCTTCTCCATCTCGCCCCTCAGCCCTCGGCGGCGAAATCACTCACTTTTAAGGTAGTTAGCCAACGCCAGCACGAGCGCTACTCCCCTTGTATTCACCCGTCTCTCATCCTCCTCGCCTTCAACCATTGAAGGAGCGAAAGCTCGCGAAAGCCAAGAAGCGGAGAGGACGAGAGCTTCTGCGCCGTCCGTTTTGGGCGCTTGGTAGATGGAGTAGACGTTACTGCCTCGGAGGGACTTTTGATGAGCGGGAAGGTTCGAAGGTGGAGGGGAGAAGGAAGGAGGGAGAAGGGTTAGCCGCGAACTTGGGGAGCGCGAGAGGAGAAGTGTAGCGACTCACGCTATTCGACCCCCCCAATCGGAACTCGTACTCTTGCGTCGCAGCGGGTAGTCCAAGCTTCTCAAAAGCCGCCTGAATAGCCATCGAGCGTCTGCGGGGAACGAGAGGTCAGCTTTCAAACCTCACATCGCATCGCATCGCATCGCCACGCCGAGCTCCGGCTCGACTCGACGACTCACGCTCCCGAGTCCAACCCCGACCATTTAGCTACATCATCAGCAAAAAGGTCGGCAACATGTACGTCCGCCCAATTCCAATAAGTGTTGACCTGCATCATCAATCATCGCCTCATTCCTCAATCAGTCTTCTTTCTCCCTGCCTGCCTGCCTGCCTCCCCCTTCCCCCGAGAAGCTAGGAAACTCACCTGACCCGGCTGCAAAGCATTCTCCGAAACATAATGTCCCCTCCCCAACCCTTTATACTTCCTCTTCCCTCCGGCCGTAGTGTATTCCTCACGCCAGGGAAGGGCGAGCGTCCAGAGTAGGCCGGCGAGGATTAAAAGACGGCAGAAGAGGGGGAGGAGGGATTGGAGTCGGGTTAGAAGGAGACGGCGACGGAGGAGGGAGGCGCGGAGGGCGGGGATGGGGGAGGAAGGGGTGTGGAAGAGGGATTTGAGGCGGGTGAGGGGGGACCGAGGGGAGGGCATGGGCTGTTTGGAGGGGAAGGAGGGGTCAGCGGCGGTTCTGGTGGGATCGACCGAGTTGTTGGATGCTGGGGAATGAGGGAGGGCTCCTCCCTGCCCTAACGAGCTTCTCAAACGAGCCCCTCAAGCTTGACTCCTCGCCGAGACCGAGTAACTCGCTCTGGGCGGGCGGAAGTAGAGTCGTGGCAAAGCAGCCAGGGTCACCGCGAGTACCTCTTCAGACCGCAACCCAGAGCTCATCCCGAGCCCCCAAGCTCCAGTCAAGCGAGTTGCAGCTCCCCCTCAGCTTTCCCCCTTGACGTAGCTCTTCCCCCGTCTGCACCCCGTTCCGTCACGCGAGCTGCGCTACCAGACCTGCACCTTGAACTCGAATGGAGCCGAAATGAAACCACTTTGGAGCCACAGCGACAGGCGAGCAGCGCACCCAGCCCTCAGCCCTCACTCGTCTCGTCTCGACCTCTAGCAGCTGAGCGTACGAGGAGATGCAAGACAGCAGCGTCAAGCACACACGCCCTGCATGTACGCCCAACCTCCGCTTCGGCTCGCCTCCCAGCGCTCCCCAACGCGCGAGTGAGCCAAGCTGGAGTGAGGCTCACCTTGGAAACGCACTCCAGCGGGCGCTGGCGGAGGTCTAGTAGAGCAGAAGTCGTCTTTAGCAGAGATTGGGAACTTCCTTGTTTCGGCTTTGTAGTCCTGTAAAAGACGGGGCGGCTGGCGAGTTGGCGAGAAACGAAACGAAGAGGGAGGAGGGAGGGAGGGAGACGTGCGTTGGCGCTGAGTGAGGGGGGAGATGGATCATGGAGAGGGAGCTGAAGGCGGATCGCGCTGTTTGGCGTTCGGAAAGAAGTAGGATGCACGGCTTTAGAGACTAGAGAGCTCTGTAGCTCTTCCAGCTCGTTCCGAGTCCTTTCGCCGGAGCTGGCTCGGTCTTCGACTTCGCACTTCGCTTTCAGTTCGCTGAGCTTGGTGGGTGCTTGGAAAGGGCGCTCAAAGGGCTGTTTGAGCGCTCTCCTGGCTGGTCAGAGACGAGCGACGAGCGACGACCTCGTCCATCTCGCTCTCCTCGTTCGCGCTCTCGGCGCTCACCCTCTCCGTTCCCTCTCGTCTCTCCTCTCTCCTCGCCGAACCGCCCAAAATGTATACGACCCATCAATTCATTCATTTTGTCACCACTACCACCCACATCTATCATCCTTGCACCTCCTCCCCATCCGCACATAGCGAGCGAAGGCGCTTAGTGCTTAGCCTCGTGCTTGATATCAGCCTCGACCAGAGTCAAGTACTCATCGGCCGACTCGTTGCCCTCGGATGACTCGGCGGCGGCGCCGGTGGAGGAGGGGGCGGGGGCGTCGACGGCGGGGGTGTGGCTGTTTTGGCGTGCGTTTGGGAGGGAGGGGGTGAGGGGGTGAGGGGTGAGGTGGAGGGCGAAGATGGGAGAGGGAAGGAGTAGGGGGGGAGAGATGGAGATGGAGAGGGGATGAAGAGAAGAGCGAGGAGAAAGGTGTAGGTCGATAGGAGAATAGCAAAGAGGTAAAGGATGATCAGCCCCTGATCCTCTTAAACGCGCTGAATGCTCGGCTTTGGCTCAAACTCAGCCCTCGGCTCTCCTCCACCACCGCTGCGTCTGAACCATTCTGTACCTCATCAAGCCCCTTTCCCTCTCCCAGCCTGTAGCCCTCCATCTCCATCTCCATCTCAAACCCTCCCAACACCTTGCGTCTCTTGCGCTCCCTCTCCCCCTTCCCCTTCCTTCCCGCGTTACAAGCTCTAGTGTAGCTGTAAGGTAACAGAAAAACTCACGCCTCGTACTCCTCAAGCTCCTTAGCGAGGGCAGCAGCGTCGGGAACCGAAGGGGCGGAAGGGGCGGAAGGGGTAGAGTAGGACTTGACCGCTCCGGCAGGCGAGGGCTGTTTTGAAACGCATCGAATCGAGTCGAGTTGCAGCGAGGGAGCGAGGGGGGGGGGNNCCCCCCCCTCCATATTCGGAGAAGGAGCGGCAAGCGAGAGAAGGCAGCAAGAGGTCAAGAGCGGAAGCGCCCGGTTTCCTCTGGCTGAGAGGAGAGAGAGAAGCAAACGTACAGCAGCGGAAGGCTTGTAAGCCTTGAGCTCCTTGAGGTAAAGGTCCTGGACGAAGTCTGTTTGATCCAACAACGAGCTGATGAGCTATAGCCCTCGAGACAGGCCGAGAGCGAGGACGAGGAAAGAGGGCAGAGTCGTGGCGGCGCGCGTTGAATGGGCCGTTCTCGTCGTCGTTAAAGAGCTGGGGAGGGAGGGTGAAGGGAGTAGGAGGGAATGAAATGAAACTGACCCTTGCGAGCAGGAGCTCCGACCGAGAAGGAGCGGACGAGGGGGCGAGCCTAGGGTGTGTCGAGTTGAGCGCGAGGAGAGGGAGGAAAGAGGTTGAGCGCAAGGTTGATTAGCAGGGAGTAAAGGGAGAGCTGTGGGATGGATAAAAGGGAAGGTGAAAGACTTACAGCCTGAGTGAGACGGCGAGCGGCGAACATGGTACAAGAGAGGATGAAGGTGGAGAAGAGGCAGAGACGCTCGGCCAGCGAGAGAGAGGGTCAACAAGGCGAGAGACTAGTCTCGAGAAATTGTCGGATTACAACTGAATAGAAATTGAAAAACTAATGCCTCAAATTTCCTCTTTCCAGCGCAAATGTGGATTAGTCTCAATTTGTTACTCTCAATTGCCTTGCTTATTTCCCTTGCCTTCAGCTCGTCTCTCTCCCTCCTACCCTCTACTCATCATCATCAATCATGCTCTCCCTCCGCACTATCACCGCTACCCGCACCGCCACTCGCACCTTCTCCACCTCCACACTCCTCAGGTAAGCCTACACCTCCCTCTCTGCTTCCCTACAGCTCGAGCGAGCGAGCGACGACGAGCCCCAGCAAGAGACGTCATTCTCGTGTCTTCGCTTGTCCTCCACGGCGGCTTTTGTACGACTGTAGCAGGACAAGGGGAACAGTAGAGGAGGCTATGTATCCACCTACATACTCCCCTTTGGTTCCCGCTTCAACGGGAGAGCTACAGCCCCTCTGAACGAGACCGAAGACGAGCCACACCCCCACGTCGACCCTGCTCGTTCGCTCCTCGTTCGCTCCTCGTTCGCTCCTCCAAGCTGGGGAGCAGCAGCGCCTCCCAGCAGCCATTTCACTGCAGCAGCAAGATCCCACTACTAACTCCTTCTCCCTCCCCCTCTCATCCCACACCTCTAGGGCCGGTGGATCCCCCTCTGGTACCTCCAACCAAGCCTTCAACAAGCGCGAAAAGGCCGCCGAGGAGCAATTCGTTCGTGATCAGGTGCGTTTTCTTTGATACTACTCCACCATCTTCCTTCCTTATCTCCCTCTTGCCCCTCCCTCGTCCCCGCCGCTGCCCCTCCCCGCCCTCCGAGTCGCTCCCGAACGCTTCAAACCCTCAGCCTCAGAGCAACGCTGACCCGACTCGGCAACATTACAACAGGAGCGCGAGAAGCTCAAAGCTCTTCGCAAGTCCATCGAAGCTTCCAAGGAGCACCTCCAACAATTGGAGAAGGATCATCAGGCTTTGGAGGCGAGCGTGGAGAGTAAGACGGTTAAGCAGTAAGGTGGCCGAGGTTACGAGGCCTGGAGGGAGAGGAGAGGAATGGGAAAAACGCATAGCAGTACCAACAACATCAAATGAACAATTGAAGGAAATCGTCTGGACACCATCGCCCGCCGAGGAGAGGAGCAGCGAGACGATCCGTTCGGCTCGTGTCGGGGAGCTGTTTTCAAGGGTCTACGAAAGGGGAAGAAGCTGCTCGAGGATCGTACAGCGCTCGACTTGAGCTCGGCGGTGCTCGTTCAATTCGCTAAACGTTCGCTGTTCCAACCTTTCGCCCGCCGAACCGGACTCGGTCATCCTCAAGGCCGAGGGGAGGGGGAGGTTCCTGCTGCTTGATGTTGGGGAGCGGCGAAGGGAGCATCGGAAAGGAGTCCTCAACTTGTGCGAAGAGACCGCTGTACGAAGAGCTGTTCGACGAGAGTAGCAAACGACTGCTCCAACCCCTCCTTCATCACCGAGATCCGCCCTCCTACACCCCTCCAAAGCACCTTCCGAGCCAAATCTCGGCTTCGCAGCTCTCTACAAAGATCACTCTCTTACCTCCTTCAACGTCAGACCACCCCGCCCTAGCTCTAGCTCCCCCGTCGTCAGCAAACGTCCTTCGCTCACGAGCGCCGAGCACCCTTTTCCTCTCTCCCTTCTTGATCGCCTCGCTCGCTCTCAGAGCGACGATCCGAGTTTGAGAGAAGCATGTAACATCCAATTCCTGATTCATTCACAGACCAGACACAAACCCTAACCCGTCCTCGTCCGAGTCCATCTCCATCTCCCTTTCCCTTTCCCTCACCCCATCACCTCCCCTCGCTCAAACAGTCGGCTCCTGATCCGCATGACCGGGCGACAAGCTCACAACCGCATACTTTGCCGAAATTCTCCATCCACTATCCTCTTCATCGAGCTTCTGGGCTACAGAGGCGGGAATACCGACTACTACGTCCGATTTGATGGTGCGGAGGGTGAGGACTGATTTCGTTTGACGCGAGTTTGTCGATGTTCGTTGTTTGTTGTTGGCGGGGGTGAAGAGGGGGGGGAGAGGATGGAGGTCAGCGAGCTGCAAGACAAGTCAAACGAGCGAGCGAGGAGAACATACCGGGAGGCGCACCAGGCTCGGACCCCAGAGGACCGATCGCGACATCGAAGGGGGTGTCGGGGGGAGCATGGCAGTCATAAGTGAGCTTGCGGTGGTTGAGATCGCCTTTGAAGATTACGAGATCGGATTCGCAGAGGTCTGCGCGGAGGAGGGGGGGTCAGCGAGGAAGGGAAGGGAAGGGAAGGGGAGGGAGGGGAGGGACCTACCGATCCACAAGTCCGGACACTCATTCTTGAGATCCCAGTAGGTCCATCCCGTGACCCAGAAGGGGTGAGCCTGCGCGTGCACCCCGAGAAGTTAGCGCTGCTCGCCTCGGCGCTCATGTGGTGTGGCGGGCAACGACTCACCTGGTAGATCCAGCGCTTCTCCTTGATGTACGTCTGCCAACGAAGTCCTAGTTGACGAAGCGAGGCGATATCCGTCTCGGAGGCGTTGGGGAAGAGGTGGCCGTCTGTTCGGTCCCCTCCTGTCAGCTCAGTTCGAGGGGATTGAGAGCGACGAAGAAGAGAAAAGAAAAACTCACGAATCATCTGATTAACGATCCACGAGAAATCGGGTGCCGTGACGTCCGAAACGAACCAAGCGAACCTCTTGCCATGGAAACGAACTTCGGAGGCAAGTCCAGAGACGAGGAGGAAGTCGGCGTAAATCATGTCGCAGAAGAGCTCGAAACCGGCGTTGTCCATCACTGATTTTCCCCAAGGCGCGAGGGTCAGCAAGGAGAAGAGAGGAGGATAGAAGGATGGGGTGAAGGACGAACCAATGTCGATCCTACCGCCGTTCTTGTCGCCCCCGAACTTGGGAGAGGAGACGAGGTCCCAGACTTCGGGCATGTTGTTGTGGAGGACTGTAGTAGAGCGAGCGCCAAGGAGAGATTAGCAAGAGTCGTAAAGCAAGTTGGCGAGCGAGACGAGACGAACTGTTCTTCTCGGTCGCGGCGAGATGATCTCCCCCCGTCGATTGGAGGTTTTTGATATCGTCCTCGGTCATCTGTACGAGTGAACAGGAATTAACGACTAGTTCAGAGCACCCCAGGACGCCTTCGACGCTCAACGGGCTGGTCGAGCAGCAAAAGTCGAGAAACTCACATCAATGAGCAACGAAAGATCGGTAGCATTACCCCAAAGCGCGACCTGAGTAAGCTCAAGGAACAAGAGCTTCTTGGCGCTCAATTGCTCCTCCTCGCTCAACTTGGAGTCGGCGAGGAAAGGCTCGGCGAAACGGGTCGAGAGCTCAAAGACGGCGTCCCCCGAGCGGGAGAAGGTCTCGCACTTTTGCCGGAAGAAGACGTCGTAGGACTTCCAGTGTTTGCTCATTGAGAAGCATTCGTGGAGACGACCTGTTGGCGATGAGAGGGTTAGCGAGGCCGAGGGCCAGGAGCAGGCAGGGAGCGGCGTACGGTACTTGTAGGCCTCGGCGAAGAGCCAGGGAGCGTTCATAAAGTCCTTGCCGCGGAAATACTGTAGACGAAAGAAGGCGTCAGCTTCAAGCGCGCCAACGTGAGAGCTCGGCGAAAGAGACAGACCTTGGCGATCTCCTTGTTCCAAAGCGGGATGTCTCCCTCTCCATCATCGATGATAGGCCTCAACTTTGAGTTCCCCTGCAGATCCTCCATCAAATCCTCCATACGCTCAATACAAGCCGTCAAATCAGTGATGCGCTCCTCGTCGTATTCGTCCGAGAGGGTCTTGACCACGTCCTCGATCGCCTTGCCGAGGATGGTGGGGAGGCGGTGGCTCATCGTCGCGTGAGCGAAGGAGTACTCGTGGTATCCTCGGTAGGAGGGCCAGGGAGGGTGAGCGGGGTCGACGCGAGAGGGAGTTCGGGGGTACTGTGCGCCGAGAAGGTGGGTCAGCGAGGGTCTCAAAGGCTAGGTGGGTTTGAGGAGCTCGGCGGGAGGGACAGCTCAGAACCGTCTATGAAAGACGCTGCTGTCTACCAAGAGGCAGCAACGCCTCTCAAGAGCTCGCCGGCCTCCCGCGATCGTGCCTTCACTCAAGAAGCACGTTCACGGTCAAGATAGAGACCAAGAGCGCACTGCAAAGCAGCAGTGCACTCTCAGATCCCACACAGACTTCCCGACGTCCCCATCTGCAGTTCAATAAGCCTCAACGCCCTCCCCACTGCCGACTTCCCCGGGAACTCCCCGCCTTTCACACCCCGCTGTTCGACGGCAATGCTTCCCTACAGCTTCGTAGAGGCGTCCCACGATACAGATAAGACCACTCACCAAGTGCTGCCCAAAGCCCTCCTGCTTGGGAGGCAGGTTCTTGAGCGCGAGTCCCACCTTCTTGGGAGCCTGCGACGCTGGCTGCTGGGGAGGTTGCGAGCTCATCTTGGAGTAAGTAGAGTGCGCTGAGGTGTTGAAACGTTCGTCGAGCTGTACTGAAACACAAGCAAGGACGAAGGGGGTTGTGGGAGAAAGGAGAGAGGAAAGCCTTCGAAGTTGGAAAGCGAGCAACCGCGTAGGGGTACGTCAGACTGGGTCGATCATCGCCGAGCTGGCGAGAGAGCTCACAACGTGCGCCGTTCTCTAGTGTAGAGATCAGCGTGAAATAGAGTGTAGTACTAGTACTCGAGAGCTGGTTGCTCATCTTTTCCTTTCGCTTGAGAGCCTTCGCCGAGCATCGTATTTTAGCCCTCGGAATCCAATTACAAAGCAGGCTTTACGAGCCAATCGCCAGCCGACTGCCCTTCCTGCACCCTATCAGTGGTCATTATGTATGAAGTGACCGCCCAAAGCTAACTGAAGCCCTCCTTCCCCTCCTCAAGCACCGACCGAACTCCCTCCAAAGACCGAGGCCTCATCCTCGGCGCTGAGGATCACACCGGCGGCGGCAAAGAGATCTCGAACCTCCGAGTGAGAACGTGTTGAGTTCATGCGAGAGGCGTAGGTGCATTTGATGGTGTCGTTGCCGTCTAGGGACGTGTGAAAGATCAGCGTCGAGTTCGGCAGGTCGGCGAAGGCGAAGAAGGGGAATTGAAGTGTACCTTCAGCTGTGAAGACAAACTCTCCGCCTAGCTGACGTTGACTGCCGGGATTGGCGCGCATGACGAGACCGCTCTGTGAGAGGAATACGGATCAGACCTCGCCGAGCGACCAACCTTCAAACCACTCACGGCGGTACTCGACACGACGTTCCCCAGCATCGACTTGGTGATATCTGTGGGAGAAGCTGGAATTGATGAACGGTCAAAGGAGAACAGCGAACCCTCGATCAACTCACAACTACCCTTGTCCTTCTCCCTTCCCGCGCTCAAGCTCTTGAGGGTCATCCCCAGGGCCTTGTAGATCGCCCTCTTCTGGTCGACGTAAAGGGGGAACGGGCAGTCAAGTCGGGAGCGGTAGATGGGAATGAGGGAGGGCGAGCCCGAGGAGATGAGGAGGATGTAGAGGGGAGGGGATTGATCCGAGGCGGTCGAGACGGTGGTGGAGGAGGCGGAGGCGAGGGCGGTGGTAGCGCGGCGAAGAGCGGTCACGTATTGGGCGCAGAGACCGCACCTGTACTCAGCGAAAGATGAAGGAGGGGAGAAGGAGGACGTCAGTCGAGGGGCCTTCGACGAGAAGACAGCGAGAAAAGTAGCGCACCAGAGATGACGGAGGAAGACGACGACTACCCGTCCACGAGACTTGACGAGATCGCCAAAGGTGATGGTCTCACCACTTTCACCGACGACGCGGCACTCGCTGGCAGCTGCAAAAGGCGAAGGCCGAGGGTCAGCACCGAGTCACCGAGTCCCTTACGCGTAACCGGGTAGCTCTGAGGCTATTTGGAATGAGGAGAGTAGATTCGAAAGAGTTTACTCACCCTTGATAGCCTCGAGAGCAGGAAGACTGAAGCGATCAAAATCCCCGGTCCCCTCGGTGTTGGCGTCGCGGCTTTGCCTAGGACTCGTCTTGCGGAACTTCGGCGGGGATAGCCCATTCTTCTCATCCATCTCCCCATTATTCTCGACCTGCGACCCTCCCAAGCCCTCGAAAGCTCCTCCCTCCACTTCAGGCGAAGTTGGCGAAGCGCAACCGCACTCCTGCTCTCCACCGCCCTCTGCATCGAGGTTCATCTGCCTCAGCTTCTCATCCAATCTCTGCGCTTCCTCGTCTGCTCCTTCAGGTGCGCATTCGGCTTCCCTCTCCTTGACGAGCTGCTCGACGATGCTCTCCGATTTCGAGCGCGTTGGCTGATGCGAGGGGAGAAGCGTGTGGGCGTTGTTGTTGGAGGTGAAGGTAGCTTCTGAGAGGGTGGAGAAAGCTGGTGATGCTGCAAAGGACGGCGAAGAGGGCGTTGGAGACGAGGGAAGACTCGATGTCATGTCGCGCCGGCAGCAGCGATCTGCGCTCTTCGAGGCGGGAAGGGTGGCTGTAGGACAGTAGGACACCGTAGCTGGAAGCTCAGTGTCCTGTGTTGGTTGCTGTACCGAGAACAGTCGAAAGGGCGAGAGGTAAAAGAAGCTTGGCCAAACGGACGAAACGGAAAGAAGGCAAGAAGCGAGCGCGCCTTTCTCGAATCGTCTTCGAGTAAACCGACTCTCGGATTCCGCACAGTAAGGAAGTCAGTCCTGTAATAATGAACAAGACAGCCCTGCAGGGCACTCTCCTACGCCTCTGCACCGAGGAGCAGTGCGAGACTTGGATGTCTCGGCGACGAATGCCGATCGCAGGCCTCGCCTTCGCAATCCTGAGTATCGTGCCATCGTTCTGAAGCTCTTGAAAGGTCGGCTGAGCGTACAGGTGACATGTATTTTGCCCTTACTGACCTTGAGCCAAGTTGTAGCAGAGCCAACAGCGCCAGTCCTCTTCGCCGAGACTTCGCTTCGCTTTCCCCTCCACGCCGTGGTAAAGCACTTGAGAGATGTCCTCTAATCATTCCACTACATTCAAATGAAAACTCGTACTGCAAAGGAAACCGCCAATCACCGACTCGGCCCCAGCACTACGACGACGACATTGGAACTCGGGAGACAAGGGAGAGAAATGGGGAGAGAGAGGGAAGAAGAGATGGGAGGAGGAGGGGAGGGGACGCTTCCGCGAATACTATGCGTTGAACTGCGAGTAGAGACCCTCGCCACGCTGAGTGAAGGTGAAAGATCCTCCGCCGTTGACGAGGTTGCCCTCTTGAAGCATCGACTCGACCAGCTCCTTGAGGCTGCGAAGAGGAGGGAGATTAGCGAGCTGCTCTTGAAAAGAAGAAAGAGACGACGACTCACTCTACTGAAGTCGAATCCGGCCAGAGCGCCCACATCGCCCGATGGATGTCGCCAATGGGGATGGGCTGAGCTCCACCGTTGCTCAACTCGTCGAGCTTGAGGTAGCTGACCCTTGCGCGATCTCGAATGACCGAGTTGCGATCGGGCGTGACGATGGGAGTAGGCAGCGCCGGTGCACCCCAGATGCCCGCCGAGAAGGGCGAAGACCAGTCCGAGGAGGAGGAAGGCTGCTGCTGAGGCGGTCCTTGCTGCTGTTGCTGCTGAGTCTGAGACCGAGATTGAGGGACTACGATCTCGTCGTCTTCGAGTAGCGCCGACGAGCCGAACACTCGTGGCGGTGGCGAGGAAGACCGCTGCGACGAAACGGACGATGAAGGCCGACCGATGACTCCTCCAATGGGACCAATGTTGATGGGTCGTGGAGATGTCGCCATGGCTGCAGCGCTAGACGTCGGTGGAGGAGCGATCGGCGCAGGCTGAGCGAGGGGAACGCCGTTGGGTCGAGGAGAGACGATGCCGTTGGTCGAAGGCGCCGACGAGGATGGAGGAGGGCCGATGGGAGCGTTGCGACCGAGCACGGGGGAGATGTGCGCGACGGGGTGCTGCTGAGGCTGAGGGTGGGGCATGAAGGATCCCTGCTGCTGCTGCTGAGGCTGGCCCATGCCGATGTTGCCGAACAGCTGGGGCTGAGTAGGTTGACCGATCGGCGAAGGCGAGAACATGCGCGACGATTGTGGTTGACTCGACGAGCCGTTGAGCGAAGGCTGACGTTGAGCGAAGCCGGGCTGCTGTTGCTGCTGAGGAGGGCCGACCGGTCGCTGCTGCTGCTGTGGGGGAACTTGCTGCTGCTGCATCGACTGCTGGTGGGGAGGGATCTGGTGTGATGGTGCTCCAGAGATGGACGACTGGCGAGGCATGACGCCGGGAGGGAGGTTGGAAGGGGACCGAACGCCCTGCGATGGCGACGACGGGACGGGCGAGGTAGCTCCCTGCTTGCCAACGGGCGCCTTGGGAAGACCGGGGATGTTGTGAGGTTTGGCGGGAGCGGCGGTGCGAGAGTTGACGGGCGACTTGGGCGTCTGCTGCTGTTGCTGCTTGGCCCGAGCGGCGGCGGCGGCGGTGGCAGCTTGAGCGCGAGCAGCTGCAGCTGCAGCCTTCTCGCGCTCGGCCTCTGCTTCCCGCTCTGCCCTCTCCACTCGCTCCTTCTCCTCGCGCTCCTCCCGCTCCTTCTTGTCGGCCGCCTCCTTGGCCTTGCGCTCGGCGTCGTCGCGGGCCTTCTTCTCCTTGGCCTCCTTCTCCGCCGCCAACCTCGCCTCCTTGGCCGCCCGAGCCTTCTCCTCCTTCTTCAACCTCTCCTCCTCCTTTTGCTGGCGTAGCTTCTCCTCCTTCTTTGCCCGCTCCTCCTCCTTGGCTCGACGCTCCGCCTCGCGCTTGGCCCGCTGCTCCTCGTTGCGACGACGCTCGCCTTCGACTCGCTCCCGTTCAGCTTGCTTTGCTGCTTGCTTGGCGGCCTCGATCTCGGCTTCCTTTTGAAGGCGTTCCTCCTCCTTCTTGCGTTGCTGCTCCCTGCGAGACATGAAGAGAGGGCGAAGGTCAGCAAGTGAACGACGGCGGAGGGAGGGAACAGCGAGAAAATCAAACTCACTTCTTCTTATCCTTCTTCTTCTGGTTCTCCTTGGCCTTCTTAGCCTCCTTCTCCTCGGCGAGTCGTTCCTCGGCCTCAATCTCTCGAAGGAGCTGCTTCTGCCGTTCGGAGGCAACCTGTTGATCGAAAGGGAGACGGTCAGCATTTGAACGTGAGAGGAGAAAGCGAGAGAGAGAAGCGAAGAAGAGAAGACGTACCTTCTCCCGATAGGCGGTGAGGACTCGTTGCTCGAACATGCGGGCGGCGAAGATTTGAAACATGCGGCGACCTTCCTCCATGCGTTCGGCTTCGGTCATGATCTCGTCGTCATCGTCGTCCTCATCATCCTCGTCATCCTCGTCGTCCTCACTGCGAAGCGAAAGCGCCGAGTCAGCGAGCCGTCCTCATCTCCCTACCGCCATCGAGAAAGCGACAACTCACTCATCCTCGTCGTCATACTCGTCCTCTCCCTCACTTCCCTCCTCCTCACTATCCTCCTCATCATCGACCAAATCGGCCGCCTCACGCTCGCGTTGAATCCGCTTGTCGGCCAACTGCTCCATCATCTCGAGGAACTTTTGACCGTCATTCTTGAGTAGGTCGTCCGCGACGGTGAGAATGCCTCCTGGTCGTGAGGGGGAGGTGTGAAGGGGATTCGAGGAGTAGAAGATGGGAGGGAGGGGAGGAGAAGGGGAGGAGAAGGGGAGGGGAATGAAATGGAGGGGACACGGGGGAAGAAATCAGCTCAGCACGAGCTCGAGAGAGCGACGGGTCGAGATGATCGGAAACGAGAGATCAAAAGGAAAGAGAAGGAGAAGATGACTCACCTTTGACGGTGAGGCTCTTGCCGAAGCCAAAGAAGTCGGCGCCCGAGTCCATGCCGTCGTTCTTGAGCGCCTTCTTGGGCTCATCTTGGGCGACATCGTCCTCGTCATCGTACTCCTCGTCATCCTCATCGTCGTCGTACTCGTCCTCATCGTACTGTGAGAGAGAGCGAAGGTCAGGTTTCGGCGTTCTTCTCCTGAATCGCCGAACCTCGGAACACTCACCTCCTCATCGTCCTCCTCATCCTCCTCATCTCCCTCATCATCATCGTAAGTCTCCTCAACAGCCGCGCCCTTGGCCTTGGCCTGAGCCGTCGCCGGCGCAGGATGAGCTCCATGGTTGTGCGGATGGTGAGGGCAACTCGGCGAATGAGTGTGCCCTGGCTCTCCATGAGCCGGTCCATCATGATGCGAGTGATGATTATGAGCCGCATGATTGGTAGCTGGAGGGTTGGAACCAGGAGGAGGAGGAGGGTTGGTCGTCGTCGGCTTCTTCTTGGCGGCCGGTCGAACATTCTTGTGGTCTCGAGTTGGCTTGACGATCCCTTGAGGCTTCTTGACGGGGATGGGAGCTGCTGGAGTGGAAGCTGCTGCGTCGACGGAACCGGGGAAGGGTCCTGGTCCTGGTGGGGGTGCGATTGTACCGGGAGGAGAGGCGGCGTAGCGGACTTGGTGAAGGGCGTAGGATTCGAGCTCGTCGTAGTAGGCATCGTATAGGACTTCGAGTTCCTCCTCAATGGCGGATCTGTAGCGAAAGGCGAAGGTCAGCTCCCGACGATCTTGAACCTCAAGACGCGACTCTACGAAACGCACCTCTTCCTCCCACAGACAGCACACGAGCATCCACTCCGCTGCTGCTCCTTCATCTTGCGCAACACGGCCTCCTTTTCCACCTTGACCAACGCCCTCCTCTCCTGCTCCTTGAGCCCGAGCCAGAAATCGCGAATCCTCTCCCTCTCGCTGCTCGGTCCCGCCTTGGGCGCGATACTCGGCGTAGGAAGACCATGGTGCTGAGTCGCGGGAGGGTGATGAGGGTATGCTCCAGGAGGTGCGGGAGGGGATTTAGGGTCGTAGGAGGGTTGAGGAACCGGTTGCTTGCCCGCCGCGGTCGTCTGAGGTAACCGCGAGACGGGAGGAAGGGCGGCCTTGGCTTGAGGCGCCGTCTTGCTGGCGGGAGTAGGAGCTGGCGCACGAGGAGGAGGAGGAGCTGCTGCTGCTGCCTTCTTGGCGGCGAGGTCGGCGTCGGCTTGAGCTTGAGCTTGAGCTGCTGCAGCAGCGGCGGCGGCAGCAGCTGCTTGAGCGGCGGCCTTGCGCTTCTGCTTCTTCTTCTTGGACTTGGAGGTCGTTTCGGTGCCATCCTTGGCGTCGCCCTCGTCCTCGGTGTCGTCCAGCGCGCGATCCTGCTCCTCCTGCTGCTGTTGCTGATGAGCGGCGGCGGCGGCCTGCTGTTGCTGCTGCATGCTGACGCCAAACTCGCCGCCTAGCCCGCCGATGCTCCCGATGGCAGCCTCCATCTGCTCCCTAGTAGGCATCGTCACGGGGAACGATCCCAGCGAGATGGTAGCGCCGTTCTGCCCTGCCTGGCGAGCACCTCCCGCTCCCGCCGTCAAGCTGGGAGGGGCGGGACCGAGTCCGAGCTGCCCCCAATTGCTCTGCACGACTTGAGCGAGCTGTGCAGCGGCACTCGAGAGTTGATCGTGGGTGAGAGGAGGGAGAGGTTGGCCGTTGACGCCCGTGACGACGCTGCTGAGGGGAGTTGGACCGTTTGGCATGGGCAGCGGCTGGCCGTTGGGTCCTGTAGTCAATCCGGCGGCGAGAGGTAGCGCCGAGCGAATGAATTGACGAAGATGTTGCGGAAGTGAAGTCCAGTAGGCTTCGTCGGTCGTCTGGCCTCCGTTGGCCGAGTTGGGCGGGGGAGGAAAGGACGCGGCGAAGGAAGGGTGGGTGGACAGCGCTGAAGCTGCTGCTGCTTCGATCTGACGGTACAGATCACTAGCGGTAGATAGCAGGTCTGAAGGTGTAGCCGAAGGGTGCGGGTACGGGTACGACGAAGGCTGCTGGTGATGAGCCAAAGGCGGCGGAGGGGAAGACTCGTCGACGTCCTCGAGTGGTGGCAGGTCGTCGTCGTCGTCTTCATCGCCGTAGGGGTCGTTGTGGGCGAGTCCTTGTTGAGCTGCAGCCTTCTTAGCTTTCGCCTTCTTCTTCTTCTTGGCTTTCGACGAAGCGTTGGAAGGGGCGACGGCGGCGGCTGGCGCTCCTCCTGCCTGGGGGAACCCTCCGGGCGGGGTGGCTGCTCCCGTTGGTCGAGTACCCGACATCTGTAGGGTGATAGGTGTAGGTGAGCTGGATGCTCCAACCCCCTCGGCGAACGACGAAGACGACGGCGAGCTCTGGGAGGACGAGTCGAGAGGCGACAGTGTACCTTGGAAGGTTTCTTGCTGCTTGAGGGGAGCTGTAGCAGAGTGATGCGCTCCGCTGCCTAGTAACCTAGCGGTCGTGGCGGAGAGAGACGAAGTAGGAAGCTGTAGGCGATCAAGTCGAGCCGGAAACAGACGAGGTCGCGTGAAGCGGAGAGAGAGAGACCCGTGGCCGCTTCGACTTCGCCCAAGTCGAGCCCTCGAGTCGAGCAGTGGAGTACCCTCTATGCCCTGAGAGAAGCCTGTACTTGAAGTGACGTCCACTTGAACAGCTCTTTCCTCGACCCTGCCCGCCTTACTCGACTGCAGTTCGGCTGGAGCAGGCGAAAGCTCTCTTCGCGACACGCAAAGGTCGGCTTCAAGTCTATGAAGCTTGTCCAGAGAGCGCTGAAGGTGTCCAGCTCGTCAAGGGCCTCGTTTGTGAGCTTCCGGAAAGCGTGAATGGTGCTTTCGTCCAGGAGAGAAGCTCAACCGGCGCTCCGACCTCTCCTTCGCCGAGAATCGACTTCTCTGACTTGTGGGAGCTCAGGTGCTGAGATTGAGGACATCAGGGAAGACAGTAGATTAATGCAGAGCTCTTCAAACCCTCGCGGCTTCTCTTGGAGCTGCTGACGGTCCATGAAAGGAGCAAACCGCCGTCGCCGAACCGGCTTCTCCTTATCGAGCTGGTTTCCCACCCTTCGAGGTCACGGCTGGGCCACCCGTATCTCTAAAATGAGGCCGAGCTTGAGTTGATACGTCGCTATGCCGCCCGCGAGATGGTTGTTGGCTTTCCTGCTCCTCATTCTCTCTGCGAACTGAAGACACCCCATCGCCGAGCAGATGTACGTCGTCCAGTGCGCCTTCGCAGCACTCATTAGCAATCCAAGGGTTCGGATTCACACCTTTTTACACTGCTGAGAAGCATCTAGGTGCTCAGAACCCGCTTCTCAGCTACAGCCAAGCTCTGAAAGAGCGCCGAAGCGCCGAAGTTCGGACCCCCTCCTGTCACTCACCGACGTCGCTGGAGAGTGGAAGAACGTCGCTCAGGGAGACTAAACTGAAATTACATACTACAAGCTCGCTCTCGACCGGCTTGAACTTTCTGTAGACTGCAAGGGATGAAAGAAGGCGTCTAATGGTCCATCGCCGAAGCCGAAACCTGCCTTCGCCCTCACCCATCCTTCGCAGAGCTTTGCTCGGCGGTTCGAGGGAGATTGATGTTTTGCAGCTGCTCTAGGCTCAATGAAGGGGTCAAGTACAGAAGAGGACCGGGAGACGAGCCAGAGCGCGCGAGAACGAGCTGCGAAAGAGTGAGGTTGGCCCCAGCCGAAAAGTCGACGAGGCGACTTGAAACTGTCGGGTCGCGCCTTAGGTTATACCGCGTTGCGCCTTCTTTTCGAAAGTTCTGTACGTCTTGCCGCCGACCAACTCGACTATCCCTTCCCCTGTACGACTACATCACCGGCTTGGAGCGCTTCAACGAGCTGTCGAAGCGGACGCAGAGTTTTCGAAAGATGGAGCGGCACACGATGAGGAGGTAGCAGGAAAGCAGAGGAGAGCAGGGAGGAGTAGAGAACTGCTGTAGGAGGAGGAGATTATGTCGCTACAGAAGATTGGAGGACAGGGGGAACCGCTGGGCAAAATCCAAGGGCTGAGAGGGACTTGGGAGCGAGGGAGCTGACCTTTAGCCTTCTCTCTCTGTTACAGACCACCTTTCCCTCAAGATGCCGTCCGGTGCTCCCAGTGAGTTGGCCCTGTACTCTGTACTTTACCGCAAAAAGCTAGGCGCTGACCCTACGCTACTCGTCCTCTAGGGAACTACTCGAAGGTCTACAAGGTCCGCCCAACACTCTCTCGCCTCTCGGCCTCCCATCTCCCCCATCACCAGCTGACCCTTTCATCACCATCAATAGGTCCCTCGCCGCCCATTCGAGTCGGCCCGCCTCGACGCCGAGCTCAAGCTCGCCGGAGAGTACGGTCTCCGCAACAAGCGCGAGATCTGGCGCATCTCGCTCATCCTCTCCAAGATCCGTCGTGCGGCCCGTGAGCTCCTCAAGCTCGACGAGAAGGACCCCAAGCGTCTCTTCGAGGGAAACGCCCTCATCCGTCGCTTGATTCGCATCGGCGTCCTCGACGAGCAGCGCATGCGCCTCGATTACGTTCTTGCCCTCAAGGTCGAGGACTTCCTCGAGAGGAGGCTCCAGACCCAGGTCTTCAAGAGCGGACTCGCCAAGTCGATCCACCACGCTCGTGTCCTCATCCGCCAGAGGCACATCCGGTGAGTGCTCGTTCTTGGGAGTGAGATTGGGAGCGCCGAGCTGACCTCGGGTTCTTTACTCCTTCACAGCGTCGGCAAGCAGATCGTCAACGTTCCCTCCTTTGTCGTTCGTCTTGACTCGCAGAAGGTCAGTAGCTCTCCCGCGCTTTCGTCGAAGGCGCACTTTTTCCGAAACGCACTCGCTGATCCTCTGCGCTTTCTGTACCCCTTCCTACGCTTCTCACAACATCCACGACGTCACTGCCACCTTCCTACGACTCGCCCGACCTCTCCTACCCCATCGCAACCCCGCCACCTCCTCCGCACCCTTCCTCACACGATTCGCTCTCCTTCACACCCACGCACACCTCCACCAACAGCACATCGACTTCTCCCTCACCTCGCCCTACGGTGGAGGACGTGACGGCCGTGTCAAGCGCAAGCGCGCCAAGGCCGCCGCTGCCGGCTCTGGTGACGCCGAGGAGGAGGAGGATGACGAGTAAATTGCTTTCGACCACCCCCCATCCCCTCTAGTCCATGGGAAGCAATTCCATTCTCCCCCTCTCGTTGTGCCATCATCGTCTGTTTGTGAGGACCGGAGTTACTGAACGTGGATCGAGGTGGTGGAGAGGGAGAAAGGATGGGAGAAGCGGTGCTTGCTTGAGTGTACTGGGAGTGGGATGGGGGACTGAGCTCGGGGCGGGAAAGCTCAAATTTGGAGTCGTGCGAATCTAAGGGTTCTGTCACGCATCTCGAAGGGGGAGTGGCTCGGCGAGCAGGTTCGGCGATGAGCTTGCGAAGATCGGCTCGACCGATGCTCTGGACGTTTCAGGTGCTAGTGGGGATGAGATGAAGCTGCCGAGTTGTGTACAGCTGCTCGCCCTTTGAGCTTTGCAGCTCTGTCGGGTCGAGCGGCTCGCCCTTCGCAAGCTCGGCGATCGCTCGTCAAGGGGCTGTACGTTCTGCGTTTGGCTGCTCGTTTGCCCTACATTTCTGCTCACTCGACGATGGAGAGCGATCGTAAGACGTCCTCTGCTGTCGTACAGCCCCTCGCACAACCCAACGAGGCTGGACGTGGCGCCGAGAAGGCTGCTCTCTGCTTCTTCGCCTCTTCCTCTCGTCTCATCTCATCTCTCGAAAAAGGGAGATGAGCTCTTCCCAAGCCTCACATGTAGGCTCGTAGATTCCTTCTAACTTCTCCTCCACTCACTGACCCTCTCCGAGCCTCGCAGCCTCCCGCCAAAGCTCTCAGCACTCCTCTTCCTCCTTCACCTTCCCCAACGCCCCCTTCGCCGTCACCGCAACCAGCAGCATCAGTCAAATCCCTCCCTCCCGAAATCATCTTACGAATCCTAGGCGACGTAGCGCACTTGCCATCAGGCGAGAGCCGCTCATGACATGAAACGAGAGGAGTCCTCACCGCCTCCTCGGCTTTGGCGATGGGGTGCGTTTGTTTGTTCTCGTACCGACTCGAGGATGTAAGACGGCTCACTCTGTACCCCACCAGCAGGGCCTACATCCTCGTCTCCTTTCCCTCCCTCCTCACTCGGCCTTCGCCGAATCGCCTCCCTCGAGCAGCCATTCCAGCTTCCACCTTCGCCCGCCGACTAAACACGCTTCAAAATCTATCAACGACTAAAAGTTCCGTTTTTGACGCTCGCGGAAGCTCGTTGGATGGTCGTAAACGCGATTAATTGGCAGCAGAGGGACGTGGGAGGGAAAGAGGCAGCTCGGCGCGAGCAGGTGAGGAGAGATGCTAAAGGCGCGCTGAGTGAGAGTAGGCGGGTCGTAGAAGGGTAGTGAGTGTGAAACTCTAAGATGGACTTGTGCAAGGACTTTGAACGTGCTCATAACGCGGTGGCGAGGTGGAGGGCTGCTCGGCAAACGCGAGGGGACGCAAGAAGCTGAGTTCTACTCTCGAGCAGCTTCCGAGCTCGAAACCAACCTCTCACTTGAGCGTTATACCGCGCTACGTCCCTTCCTCGAAGGCTTCGAGAGGTCTTTAAGCGAATGCCGAAGCTTCATTTGCCTCGCGACGAGCTCTTCGCCTCTCTCCTTCCACGTTTCTCTACTCGCCTCTTCCCTCGTACCCCACTCGTAGGGAAAGGACCGAGCTCTCCCTTCACCACGGACCAAGCTCGTTCTGCGATCCTGGAGGGTCAAGGCGAGGAGGGCGACTCAGCGAGTCGAGAAGAGAGTTCGGCGCTCGCCTTCTTCGCCTCGCCAAGTTTGCCTCTCGAGCCAGGCGGACAAAAAAAAAATGAAGGCACTGATTTATGTGTCATTTGCAGAGCACTACTTGATTTATTGTTCTTGGTATCGAAGCGAAAGCGGGAAGCCTGATTCCGCTAAATAAGCCGTTTACTCCTGCGAGACGGCGAAGGCGGTCAGCAGGTGGCCATTTCAGACGGCTAGGAAGTGAACTCACATCCTTGGAGTCGTACTCGGACGAGACACCGCCCATGAGAAGCTTGACGATCCACAGCTCGGGGGTGAGGTCGACGCTGTGAGGGAGGGCTCGGTCAGCTCGAAGGTAGACGAGAAAAGGGAGGGGGAGCAGAGACTTACGGAGGGTTGGACTTGAGCACTGTTTGTAGGCAAGGAGGAGAAGGGATCAGTTGAGCTAGGTGAGGGCGAGCGGCAAGAAAGCCGAGCGAGGAGGGGAAGGCTCGAAGCGACTCCGAGCACTGAGAGGGTGAGCGGCGAAGGAAGCGAAAGATGAAACGTACTGTCATCGGCCTCGTTCTCGTAGTTGGATGTCGTGTCAACAAGTCCTCCAATCTCGGGCTGTGGGCGCGAGGAAGGTCAGCCTCGCAATCTCGGCGCTACTCCCTTCTCGGCGCTACTCCCTTCCCGGCGCTCCTCCTTCATGCCCGTCTCCGTTCCCCGCTCCACCTCTCCAAGAGACGGTAAAAACTCACATGCTTGTCAATCTCCTCAAGGAACTTCCTCGCTCCCATATCGTTTCCGACCTGAGCGAACTGGAAGCTGATGGCATCCGAGCCATACCTCGTCCTCGCCAGCTCTTGGTTGGCAGCCTTGATGACCTTGACAACGGTGAAGCGATCCTCTCCTCCGGGAGCTCCATCGGTGACGGCGATGACGAGTACGGGCTTCTGAAGACGGCCGGCGCGAGCAGGACCGAGGACCAAAGGCTCCATGATCTTTTGCTGTAGCGCTGTACCTAGGGGAGTAAGGCCCGAAAACTTGACTTGTCCCATGAGCGCGTTGGCGGCGGACTCGGAGTTGATGTTGTTGCCGTCGGTGCGCGAGTTCATGAAGCGGACCTTGAGGGCAAAGGTCAGCCGAGCAGCTCGATTCGAGAGAACGAAAAGACGTTACCTGAATACCATCTTGATCGAAGAGCGAAGCAGCCATGGCGACCTTGGAGACGATGAGCTTCATGTCATCTGCGGGAGCCGAGAATGGTCAGCTTTCGTCCCCTCGTTCCTTCGCCTCAACGCCGAACTCACCGATTCGAGATCCGTTCTCCTCAAAGCTCATCGAACCAGAGTCATCGAGGTAGAGAATGATGTCGAAGAGGGCCAGGCGGCAGAGATCCATGGCGACCTCCATCGGGATGCGCCATTCGGCGGCGATGCGAGGAAGGGCTCCCGAGCGGTGGACGTTGTTGGCGAGCTGCTCAAGGGAGCCTTGAGGGTAGAAGGCGGCGAGTTTCTGATGAGATAGATATGGTTGAGGAGTCGGCGAGCGATGCGAGAGGTTCGGCAAAGAGATCGAGTCGAGGGCGCAGGAGGGGAGGGAGCGAGTGAGAGAACGAGGAGAGTCAGCAACACACCTGAAAATTCGTAGAACGAGAGCGCAACCCACCTGATCCTGCACACCAGCCCTCAACGCATCGAGAATGGCGTTGACCGGAGGACCGCCTCCGGGTGCACCTCCCTGAGGGGGCTGCTGCCCGTACTGCTGCTGACCGGGAGGCGCTCCATACTGTCCCTGCTGCTGTTGACCCTGCTGGCCGTATCCTCCTCCGCCGTACTGTCCTTGAGGAGCGCCGGGAGGAGCGCCTGGGGGAGCGCCGTACTGGTTCTGAGCGGGCTGACCATACTGGCCTTGCTGAGGCTGGCCGTACTGGCCCTGCTGCTGCTGCTGCTGTCCAGGAGCGCCGTATTGGCCTTGCTGGCCCTGCGGAGCGCCGTAACCTGTGCGAAGAGAGGGATCAGTTTCGGCTCGGCCTTTTAACTCGACGACACAAATGTCGATCAAGTCACGTAGAGCTCACTCTGCTGACCGGGTTGCTGTCCGTATCCAGATCCTTGCTGAGGAGGAGCTGTAAGATGCCGAGGATGTCAGCCTCTGTTCGCACCGGACAGACACATTCTCCCGCCTCAAAACCGAGCTCACCTCCAGGACGACCGCCGGGCACGGAAGGAGGTGCGCCATATTGCTGTTGACCTTGAGGAGCGCCGTAGCCTGCTGTTATGCGAAAGCATGAAGGAGGAAGCGTGAGAACGAGTGCGGGGTGCGACGAAAGTGGGGAC
This sequence comes from Leucosporidium yakuticum, assembly GCA_019775505.1. Classification (NCBI taxonomy): domain Eukaryota; kingdom Fungi; phylum Basidiomycota; class Microbotryomycetes; order Leucosporidiales; family Leucosporidiaceae; genus Leucosporidium; species Leucosporidium yakuticum. The sequence continues at coordinate 27,679 of JACWFO010000117.1, forward strand.
TGGGTCAGCGAGGTACGTTTGATTCGATACAGAGAGGAGCCCACCTTGCTGCTGTTGTCCGTAGGCTGTTCGTATGTGTCGGAGAGCGGTCGAAAAGGATGCAGAAAGGGAGGAGGTTAGCTCCGCTGCGGCTCGTCATGAGGGGGTTCTGCTCTCCGGTCGAATTGAAGCTGCCAAGCTACAGCCTCGAGCGAGTAGCGATAGTAGCAAGATGATGGTACAGTCCCGCGTAACTCTTCGTCGCCCCAGGAAGCCGAGCGGCTTCGCTGAACGTGCTCCGAGAGTCGACGGCGGCTTCGTCGCTGCAACCCATTCGACGGGATTCGGAGGGGGTGGAACTCACCCTGCTGTCCCTGCTGTCCCTGCTGCTGTCCGTAGCCAGTGCTCGAGGGCTGCTGGCCAGGGAAAGCGCCTTGCGCCGCCGGTTGGCCTTGAGGAGCGCCGTAGGAGCCCTGCTGTTGAGGAGGAGCACCGTAGGATTGCTGGCCGTACGGCGATGTACCAGAAGCTTGAGCAGCTTGGGCCGCAGCCATTTTTGAGGCGAGTCTGTGTTGTGGTGAAGTACAACGAGAGCGGCGAGAAGGGGAAGTAGAGCGGTGACGAGGCAAGGTGGGGGCGTTAGCTAGCTGTAAGGAAGCAGCGGGAACGGCAGTGCTTACCCCATTGTAGTCGAGTTGTGTAGGTAGGTGAAGTGGAAAAGGTGAAGAAGTGAAGAAGCGAGGAGAGCGTAGGAGAAAGAGAGCCAAGGCCGACCTTCCAGCGACCCGTCGAGGACAAGGCGGTGCAAGGCTGAGTGCATGCGCCCTACATCATCATCTTTCGCTCGTCTTTCACGCGAGACCGAGCTTTATGCACAAGAGGGAGTAGAGGCTGTCCTTCTCTTTTCACACCCTCTTGGAGCGGGTGAAGAGGACCGCTGCCAATTAGAATCAACGCCGAACCGCCGAAGCTCGTTACAGCTCTTAGCAAACTACAGCCTTACTACGTCGCAACCATCAGAGGAGTACTCTTGTGGTTCCTGTACTTCAAAAGCAAGCGGAGGAGAAGCAGCAGAGCATCCAACGCGCCTCATCCTTAGCGAAAGCTTCGTTGTCTCCCTCCTCGGCCCTCGTGTGCCCACCAGAAGAGCCCTGGTCGGGAGATAGGTTGCGCAGGAGGGTAGAAGTGATGGTACTGGAAGTCGGATCCTCCGGCTCGAGGCGGTAGGTGGAGATGAGGCGACGGAAGCGAAGCTCGGCGTTGGAGGGGAGGGAAAGGGCGAGAGGGGAGAACTCGAGTACGCCGCTTCCGCAACGCTCGTGCTCGTACCCGCGGGCTTCTGACTCTGAAGATGGGTAGCTTCCCCCAGCCGATGAGTGAAGAGGAAGAGCGAGTCCCGAAAGCTCGTCGAAGCGAGGCCATTGCTGGTCGTGGGCGCAGAAAGTCGACCTAGAAGCCAGACGGAGGCCATGTGGGGCGAGAAGCGCAGTGATAGTCTGCAAGAGGGTCGGTGAGCTACAGGTTCGAGGGCTCGGACGCTTTGAACCTCACCTCCACCTTCCGCTCGCTGCCCATCCACTCAATCTCGCCGAACCAGCTCCTGATCCATTCGGCGCAATCATCGCACCTCAGGTCCCTCCAGTCAGTCCATACGTCTTCGAGCTCCTTCTCGCGGTTGGGGGAACAGGACGAGGGGCCCTCGACCTTAGCGAGCGCCGTCTCCCAATTTTCGCCGAGAGCGAACTTGCAACTCGAGCAGCGGTAGAGTTCGAACGCCTCTTCCTCCTCTTGATGAATAGCCTCGTCAATAATCTCTTGCTTGATGAGCTCCCACACCTCTTCGGGTAAGTCCCTAGCTGTCGTTCTGGTCTCCTGCTCCTCAACGACGAGCTTTCCCGAGCGACGACGAGCGATGATGAGGTCGAGGGCGAGGAGGGGAGGTTGGATCTTCTCGTGAGCTCGTGCAGCGAAAACTAGCGACCACGTTTTGACCCAGAGACCGTAGAAAAGGGTGACGGAGCTCCTGCACAT